>VXAY01001749.1:0-10009 GCA_013399855.1 Oxyruncus cristatus
CCCTCCAAACAGCATTCTGAGCTGTGCCTCTATACCCCCCGAGGGTTTTACAAGCCAGAAGGTATTGCTATGGAGTAGGGAATTTTCTTTGCACCCAGCAAACACCAACCCCGTACAATTTATGTGAAATACCATTTAATCTGTTTTAAGTTACCCATAAGAGGAAGAAAAGAGAGATTAAGAGAAGAAAAAATAAAGAGAGAAAGAGAAGAAAGAGTTATCGCCAAGAGGTCACATGTTGGCAGGTTCCAGGAGAGCAGGCCAGAGAAAATGTAGACCTCATGCGTCTCTGTTGATAGTTTGGTTACCATGGCCACTCCCCCCAGGTGGGACATCTGGTTCACTGACCACTGAGTGCCATCCTAGCCCAAGTGAGGAGTGCTGTAGCCAATTAGAGGCTCCAGGGGATGTGGAGTGGTCAGGCTACCAGGCAGTCCTTCCTTGATTGACAGCCCAGCAGCATGGCTCACACCTGGGAGAGGGAAACCCCAATGTACATACAGACTAGGGAATGAGAGTCTACAGAGCGGTGCCGAGGAAAGGCACCTGGGGGTCCTGGTCGACAGCAAGTTGAATATGAGTCAGCAGTGTGTCCTTGGGCAGCCAAAAGGGCCAAGTGTGTCCTGGGGGGCATCAGGCAAAGCATCGCCAGCTGGTCAAGGGAGGTGTTTGTTCCACTTTACTCTGTGCTAGTGAGGCCTCACCTTGAATATTGTGTGCAGTTTTGGTCACCACAATATAGGAAAGATACTAAGCTATTAGACAGTGTCCAAAGGAGGACAACAAAGGTGGTGAAGGGCCTAGAGAGAAAGCCATATGAGCAGCAGCTGAGGTCACTTGGTCTGTTCAGCCTGGAGAAGAGGAGACTGAGGGGAGACCTCATTGCAGTCTACAACTTTCTCATGAGAGGAAACAGAGGGGCAGGCACCAATCTCTTCTTTCTGGTGACCAGTGATAGGACCTGGGGGACCATCATGAAGCTGTGTCAGGGGAAAGTTTAGGTTGGATATCAGAAAAAGGTTTTTCACCTAGAGGGTGGTTGGGCACTGGAACAGGCTCCCCAGAGAAGTGGTCACAGCACCAAGCCTGACAGAGTTCAAGAAGCATTTGGACAATGCTCTCAGGCACATGGTGGGATTCTTGGGGTTGTTCTGTGCATGGCCAGGAGTTGGACTTCAATGATCCTTTTGGCTCCCTTGCAACTCAGAATATTCTGTGATTCTGTCATTCTGTGAAGATTGCTACTGGCCTTGGTTAGGATAAACTCAATTTTCTTCATAGTATCTTGTATGGGGCTATGTTTTGGGTTTGCAATGAAAACTGTGTTAATAACACAGGGATGTTTCAGTTATTGCTGAGCAGAGCTTACACAGTGTTAAGGCCTTTTCTGCTTTTCACACTGCCCTTCCGATGAGTAGGCTGGGGGTGCACAAGAAGTTGGGAGGAAGCACAGCCAGGACAGTTGATCCAAACTAACCAAAGGGATATTTCAGAGCATATGCTCAGCAATAAAACCTGGCAGAAGAAAAAAGGAATGGGGAATACATTTGGAGTTAGGGTATTTGTCTTCCCAAGTAACTATTAATCAAGATGAAACCCTGCTTTCCTGGAGATGGATAAACCTCTGCCTGCCAATGGAAAACAGTAAATTAATTCTTTATTTAGCTTTGTGCATGCATGCAGCTTTTGTTTTTCTTAAGAAACTGTCTCAGTTTAACAAAACAGAAGTGTTTGCTAAGGACGGCGAGTTATAAGGTATCGGGGGTTAGAGCTGTGAAACCCCCTTGGGTTAGACCATGAAAGATCTATTCTGCATAAAAATCACCTACAGGTGAAGACAAAATAGATCTGGTGCACAAACTGGAGGAAAAACCTTTATTGAAAGGGAAGGCTAGCTTTTTATCTGGCAGGGCATGGAATGTTTGGAATTTGGGAGGATTCAAGGGAGATACATGCAGGGATGTGTATATAATTGGCTAAACTGTGATAAAACTTACCCTATTAGGGAGAGGGAAGATACAAGGTAAGGGACAGCTATAAATCTAAAGTATTCACAGCCAATAAGCAAAAGGGTTACATTCAGCGAATAGAAAAACAGCTAACATTGATTTAAACTACATATTAAAGTAAGATTTTCTTCTAACAACACTGTTAATAAACTGAATAAACATAATACTATTGTAATATGAAAAGTAGTCTCTGAGGTAAAGAGTTGTTATCCAGTAGTCCAGCTGCATTTTCAAGTTTTCTCTTTCTTCAGTTCTGCTTTTCTTCAGAGGTTTTTCTCCACCAAGAATAAACATCCTGTGAGCAACTTCCAACAATAAGGAAGACCAAGCTTCCCCCTCTAAGCAATTGTAAATCCGAAATTAAGAGGCTCCAGTGGAGGAAATGTAGGGAAAGGAAAAAAACCCAGCCCTTTATTAAAGGATATATGTGTATAGGTAGCACACCAAAAGAACAAAAACAAACAACAATCCTGCACCCAAATTCCCACCCAAAACCAGGTCTTTTACCTTTTGGCACAATTTTAACCACAACCAGCAGGGGGTACTGTTGGATCTCTGGTGGGACAGAGGCTGCAGTTGCTCACCAATTGCCAACAGGACCACGACACAAATTGCTGAGGGCTTGGCTGCGGCACGCTGAGCAGGGGGGGATGGCCACACAGGTCAGTCTGCCATCCATGGGAGCAAAGAGTGGAGCCATCTGTACAGAAGGCCTCTGGGCACCTGTTAGTTCCTAAGACCCCACTGCAAACTCGGGAGGCACCACCCTCCAGAGACTGCAGCACGGACTAAGCAAGGCGTGCAGAGGAAAACCGAGGAGAGAGGGCTCTAGGGAAGCATCTGGCCCAGGTGGCACTTCGATGAAATCCAAGGCAAGTCTGGGCAGAACAGGGCGTGAGAGAATGGAGGCAAACCAGGGCCAAAGGCAGCCAGATGACCTGACCAAAAACAAAAAGAATTCTGGAGCTCCCCCTCCACACACCTTCCCTGAGTCAGGGCAAAAAGTAAAGTGCCGTTTCCAGAGGAAAAAAAACCTCACCTCCCCCCCTCAGTCTTCTGAAGCCAATTAGTTTGGAATGTGGGGCTATCAGCGAGTCCTTTTGTGTGTGTGGCTCACTCTGGCCATCCCTTCCCCCCTGCCTTGCTCAACACCTTTCTTTCACAGTGGTAAAGGAAAAAATTCAAAGCAGGGTTTTTTTTTCCCCTTTGAAACAAGAAAACATATGACATAAACTGTTTTTATCTCAACCCACGAGTTTTCTTACTTTTAGCCTTCTGATTATCTCCTGTATCTCACTGGAGCAAGTGGCTGTGTAGGGGCTAGCTGTCTGCTTGGGTTAACTCACAACACATTAACATCAAAGGAAACAAATATTCAGGGTACTTTCTGTAGCAATATTTCCAGTAAATTCCTATATCAACAGAGACATCTAATTTCTGATTGCTTTCTGAATCACTTTGCAATGATTCGGTTACCTAGGAAACTGATCCAAAGCAAACCTTGAGTAAAAGATTGCATGGTATTTTTTATTGCTTCCGTCTACAAGATTATGTCTCTTTTGTTTATTTGCTTATTTACTTGCTAGTGATTCAGAACCTCCAGGAAAAGTATCTAACTTGGAAAGATTGTTTGCTGTTTTATATCACTATAATCCAAAAAGACAGGCATTTTCAGAAATTGCAGGGAAAAAAATCTGAGTTGAAGAATTGGTAATTGACCAGTAAATTTGTAAAAATGACCAGTAGTTGGTGATTTGTCTTTGGTGACAGGTAGTTGAGTGTGGTGTATGAAAGACATGGACTCAGTCGGGGAAGGAACTGAAACAACTTTATTCAAAGGACGCAGCCTTTTATAACCTTACACAAACATGGAAGTATTCCTTATAAGGTAAAAACTGTAACTGCAGCATCTGATGGGCTGCTAGCTGTCACATGGGGACATGGCAGGCTTTTGGGGTAGCAACTCATTCCTGTAATGAATTCCTCTGTACTCTGCTTGGCCCAAAACCTGCTGCTAAGGTCTGGTTCTTTCCAGGCCTTCAGCCTGCATAATCCCACAACTGAGAGCTATAGAAAGCCCAAACAACTTTGCATAGCAGAAAGCAGCAATGCAACTTTTCTATATTGTCCTTGCTACAAAAGGGGAAACCACTGTTAGAAGTGGAGGAATATCATGGCTATGGAGGGTATTCCTTATATGAAGACTAACAAGAAAGAAAGCATTCAAATGTGAAAAAGACAACTTGAAAAATAAACCATTTTATCTTAAAATCAGGCTTCTAGACAGTTGAGATCCTCAAAATAGAATGGCATTTCAATGAATAGTAAGGTCACTTAATCCTGGTTTCAAGGGAGCTCTAGAAATGTTGGTGTAAAATATATGTGAGGTTAACAGTGAAGCAGACATCCACCTGCAGCCCCTGGAGGACCTTACGCAGGTTCAGGTGGATGTGCCTTGAAGGAGGCTGTGACCCTGCAGAGAGTCTGTGATGGAGCAGGCTCCTTGCAGGACCTGTAACCCCATGGAGATGAGCTCACATTGGAGAAGATTTTCTGGCAGGACTTGTGACCCCATGGGGGACCCACACTGGAGCAGTCCATTCCTGAATGACTGTACCCCATGTGAGGGACCTACACTGGAGCAGAGGAATAGTGTGAGGAATCTTCCTCCTGAGGAGGAAGGAGCTACACAAACAACATGTGATGAACTGACCACAACATCCATTCCCCATTCCCCTGCACCACTTGGAGGGAGGAGGTAGAGAAATTGGGAGTAAAGTTGAGTCCAGGAAGAAGGGAGGAGTGTGGTGAAGGTGTTTAAGATTTAGTTTTATTTCTCATTACCCTACTGTAGGAAATAAATAAGGCGGTTTTATTACAAGCGTGAGTTTTCATGGTTGCCTCACATTGAGGTGCCCAGAGGTTGTTTTGTTTGGGGAACTGGGGAGTCATTTGGTGGTCAGGGACTGGTGGGCTGCCTGCAGTTGCTGGTTGCTGCTTGCAGGTCTACTCACAGTTACTTACAGTGTAAAGGCGGCAGGAAAGCATGTAAGACAGTGAGGCCGGTCTGAGCTCACTGACAAGGGACCACGCGGTCGGGACAGGGAAACATCCTGATAGGTCAGAGAAGACAGCCAATGAACTGGCGAAGGAAGGTGAGAGCTGGCCCTGAGCAACCCAATTGAATTCAAGAAGGCGGCTGTATCACCTTTTTAGGAAGAAAAGGAGCAGGGCTTGGCATGGGAGGAGTGAGGGAGTGGTTATGTAAATCGAGAAACCTTAAAAGGACTCATCCCTCCCATCTAGGTGTGCTCTCAGACTCTGGCACGAGGCTGACCGCACTCAGCGCACTGAAATTAAAGTTCTTTGTTTCACTCTATTTGGCCATCTTCGAAATTTAATTAGAGATATTTCTCACACTACTCTGATTTGATTGGTAATAAATTAAATTATTTTCCCCAAGTCAAGTCTGTTTTGCCCATGACGGTAATCGGTGAGTGATCTCTCCATGTCCTTATCTCGACCCATGAGCCTTTCATTATATTTTCTCTCCTCTTCAGTTGAGGAGGGGAGCAATAGAGCAGCTTTGGTGGGCACCTGGCATCCAGCCTGGGTCAACCCATCACAGTGAGTCCTTCCCACAGGCTGCAGCTCTTCAAGAACTGCTCCAGTATGAGTGCTTTCCATGGGGTGCAGTCCTTCAGGCACAGCTTGCTCCAGTGTGGGTCCCCCACGGGGTCACAAGTCCTGCCAGCAAATCTGCTCCAGTGTGGACTCCTCTCCATGGGGTCACAAGTCCTGCCAGGGCACCTCCACCTGCTCCTGCATGGGGTCTTCCATGGGCTTCAGGTAGACAACCTGTTTCACCATGGTCTTCACCACAGACCACAGGGCAATCTCTGCTCTGGCACCTGGAGCACCTCCTCCCCGTCCTTCTCCACTGACCTTGGTGTCTACATAGTTGTTGCTCTCACATATTCTTGTGGGAATTACACAGGCTAAAGGCCTGAAGAAAGAACCAGACCTTAACAGCAGGCTTTGGGCTAAGCTGAGCACAGAGCAATTCATTACAGGAATGGAGTTGCTGCCCAAAAGTCTGCCCTGTCCCCAGGTAACAGCAGCAGCCAATCAGATGCTGCGGTCAGAGGTTTTGCCTTATAAGGAATGTTTTTGTGTTTGTGTAAGGTTATAAAAACCTGCGTCCTTCAATAAAGTTATTCCAGCTCCCCGCTCTTACTGAGTCCATGCTCTGTCTCTTCCCCTGCTGGGATCGTGAGTTAATGCACCTCATATTCTCACTCCTCTCTTCTGGCTTCTGTTGCATTGCAAGTTTTTTTCCCCTCCTTAAATATGTTATCACAGAGTGATAACATTGGTCAGTGATGGGTCCATCTTGGAGTCATCTGGCACTGGCTCTATCAGAAATGGGGGAAGCTTCTGGCATCTTATCACATAAGCCCCCTGCTGTAGCCCCCCACTACCAAAACTTTGCCACAAAAACCCAGTATAACCTTCTCATGTGGTTTTTCAAAGTTCCTTGGGGAGCTATACACTTGCATTGTATGTTTGAATGATACTATGGAGTCACAAGCTGGACTCCTTTGTCCACTCATGATGGCCATGTGTCAGCATGACCTGTGTCAGCAAGAGTTCAAAGCAATAATGGAAATACTCAATAAACAGTCTTCAGGGATCTTTATGACACTTATTCTTCCTTGAACATATTCTCATTTTTACTGACATTTTTATACAAAAGACCAGAATATCATTTCTGCTAAAGACACTGTCATATATTTAAAATGTGAAGGGTGCAACACCTTTTTGTTCTTTCAATCTTTTATTTTCCTAATGATAAACATGTAATAAAATACAGGAAAATTAAATGTTACTGTTAAAGCTTGTTCTGATTTTGGCTGGAATAGAGTTAATTTTCTTCCTAGTAGCTGGCACAGTGCTGTGTTTTGATTTTAATAAGAGAATAATGCTGATAACACACAGATGTTTTGGTTGTTGCTGAGCAGTGCTTACCCTGAGTCAAGGGCTTTTCAGTGTCTCATGTTCTGCCAGTGAGGAACTGCACAAGAAGCTGTGAGGGAGCACAGCTGGGACAGCTGACCCGAACTGGCCAAAGGGATATTCTACACCATAGAATGTCATGTTCACTATATAAACTGGGGGGATTTTACTGGGAGCCACAATTTGCTTCCTGGGGACAGACTAGGCATGGGTCAGCAGTTGGTGAGCAATTTTATTTTGCATCACTTGTTTTTCTTTATTTCTTTATCTCTCTCCTTTTCATTACAAAGCGTTCATAGGCTGAGATAAGGACCATGAGAGATCACTCACCAATTATTTTCATGAGCAAAACAGGCTTGAATTTGGAATATTAACTGAATTTATTACTAACAAAATCAGAGCAGGAGAATGAGAAGTAAAACAAATCTTAAAAACACCTTACCCCACCCCTCCCTCCTTCCCAAGTTCTACCTCCTCCCCCCCCAGTGGTGCAGGGACACAGGGAGGGGGAGGTTATGGTCAGTTCATCATATGTTGTTTCTGCTGCTGCTCAGGGAGAGGAGTCCTTCCCCTGCTCCAGCATGGTATGCCTCCCACAGGAGACTGTTCTCTACAAACTTCTCCAACCTGAGTCCTTCCCACAGGCAACAGTTCTTCATGAACTGCTCCAACATAGGTCCCTTTCCACAGGATGCAGTCCTTCAGGCACAAGTCCCACACAGGGTCACAAGTCCTACCAGGAAACCTGCTCCAGCATGGGCTCCTCTCTCCACAGGTCTCTAGGTCCCTGCCAGGAGCCTGCTGCAGCTCAGGCTTCCCATGAATTCATAGCCTCCTTTGGGCATACACCTGCTCTGGCATGGGTTTCCTCCACGGGCTGCAGGTGGATCTCTGCATACCCAGTGACCTCCATGGGCTGCAGGGGAACCTCAGCTCTGGTACCTGGAGCACCTCCTCCCCCTCCTTCTGCACTGACCTTGGTGTCTGCAGAGTTCTTCCTCTCACATATTCTCACTTCTCTTTTCTCTGGCCACAATTACATCTGCACAATAATTCTTTAATATCATTCCTGAATGGCTCGGCCTTGGCCAGCAGTGGGTCCATCCTGGAGCTGGCTGGCATCGGCTCTGCCAGACATGGAGGAAGCTTCTATCAGCTTCTCATAGAAGCCACCCCTGTAGCCCCTCCCCCGCTACCAAAACCTGGCCACACAAACCCAATACAGTATTATTATAATATTTTATTTTGCTTCAGTCATTAAACTGTTCTTATTTCAACCCATGAGGTTTACTTATTTTTTTCTGGTTCTCCTCCCCACCAGGGACAAGGGGACTGAGCAAGCTTCTGCATGGTACTTAGTTACCAGCTGGGGTTAAACCACAACAGAGCTAATCAAATCTTTTCTCTTGAAAAGTTCTCTAATGCAAAACATTTACGTCCAAAGGTATTTCAAAGAAATATATAAATTTTGAACAAGCAATCACTTTTCCCAGGAGAAAGTAAATAACAAATTGCCACTTTGATTTGAGATTTCAAAATAAATTGTCTTTTGCTTTTTTGTTTTACTTTGAGAGTTGTGTAACAACATGCAATTTGACAGAAAACACCTCAAATTTTCCTTAAGAATGACAAAGTTTTTTGCATAATGTTTGCTCCTATAGATTCATTCTGCAAATGGACATTGTGATGGGAGGACTAATAGTTTAAACAGCTATTCATGCACAGATCTTCTCATGCACTTTGATCTACAGAGAAAATGTTAATTACAGAATGCTTCCCTTTATACTTCAGCTTATGAATGCACCCAGTAGTTACTTCAGTGACACTTCTCTCCCTGTCTCTCTCCCTCTCTCCCCCCTCCCCCCATAAATGTCCAACTCTAAAAATGCTTCCTGACATCTTTAGATCTTAGAATCATATAATAGTCAAGGTTGGAAGGGACATCAAAAGATTATCTGGTCCAACCTTCCATGGAAAAAGGGAGCCTATGTGATATTATCTAGCACCCTGTCCAATTGCACCTTGAAAAGCAAATCTGTTTCCAATTTATCTTTTTTACATACCATTTTCAACCTCTGTATCCTATTATCAATACACTGGCCCAAATTAATCTTTGATTCAACTAATCTATTTACTGCCTCTAGAGATGGATTTGGCCTTGTCTGTTCAGAGGATTAATTCCTGTCTAAGCTACTTAACATTTCATTTAATGCAATTGCCTCTTAACTGTCATGTTCTATAAGATAGCTCTCTCTCCCCTCTAATTTCCATTTACTTCCAGGACCACCACTACAGCTTTTATCAAAAGTTTTCTCTTTCATAGTGCACTTCTTTAATTTGAGATCCCAATCTCTTAGGTTTCCTGTGGTTATATTGGCCACAAAAGTTCAGAAGAAAAGCAATGGTTCCCTGGCCAGTTTACAATGGCTTCCAGGCATAAGAAGACCTCAAGGACAAAAAAAGTATCAAACACATGAAACTGCAGAACTAAAAGAAATGTTCCCTATTATGTTTGATAGTGTGAGAAATAAAATAATCTGGTTTTATTATAAGTAGGTAGACTAGGTGGTGGTGTTATAGACAAATTGTGACAAATTGGAGGAGCCAATTTGTATAAAACAAAAGATTAAATTTATTAGCAAGCGATAAAAGAGCAAACAGCGCTGGGCGGCCCGGGGAGACTCTTGCTCTGTCAAAAGCTCGCACCGAAATAGAGAAAAGTCTCTTCATTTATACAGTCTCTAATTGTATACCTGAGGCTGTTATCTTCTGCATTGTGCGTGTCTACTCTGACGATCACCAGGTGGTCGTAATCTGTGGTCGTAATCTGCCATTTGGTGGTCGCTGAAGTTTACTTTCGCTGTCTTTTAGGTGAAAAACGTCTTCCTTCATATGTTAATCATTAAGATGTAATTGTTTATTCAACCGGATACCGTGGGTTTTAGATAAGCGAAGAATATCCCTTTTCCCACATACGATTTTTA
>VXAY01001751.1:2307-13433 GCA_013399855.1 Oxyruncus cristatus
GAGCCCAACAGCGCCTCCTGTCGGCCAACACTGAGCACTGCAGGCTCTGCACCTCCAGCGATCCAACAGCGCCCCCTGCTGACTATGGTTAGAATTGCACCAAAAAGCACAAAGCGAACTGTTTACTTTTTATTAAAGGGGATTTTTGGGTATAGGATTATTCTTTGTAGTTTTTTGTTTTGTTTTGTTTTGGGGGTTTTTTTGTGTGTGTGTGTGTTCTTTTGTTGTTCTGCCAATACACATATATCCTTTCATAAAGGGCTGTTATTTTTTCCTTTCTCCACACTTTCTCAATTGGAGCGTCTTAACTTTGGACTTACAATTGCTTAGAGGGAGGAGTTTTGGTCTTCCTCATAGCTCATCCTCCTCAGCAAAACACTTCTGTCTCATTGAACTGAGACAAGCCCCGGAAATTAGTTGCAATACAATTTAAAGAATTTTCTATAGTGTCAAAACGGTTCGTAGACACAGTTTCTTCTCAATCTCAACTTACATTAAATGTTGATGGAAATAGAAAATAGATACATAAATTACCAAAATCAAAACTTTAGTAGAGTTTTGAACAGTTTGCTGTTTTCTGAATACAGTGAAGCAGTAAGTTTCTCATTCAATTACTGTTTCTTACAGTAGCTTTAAAAGTACACACAACTACCAAGTATAATACAGTAGTTCAAACATTTTGCTTTAGAAAAACATTTGTTTCTCTCTTCTCTAGACACTGACATGAAATATGTAAAACAACACCACTTTTCCAATCTGTAAGGAAACTAAATTTTTCTTTATTATATCGCAAGGACATAAGAAGAACCCACAAAGAGAAATTCACTAATAAAGATGACTTATCTAGTTATGTAGTTAAGAACTAACTGACTTTCTCTTTGTTTTCTTCTCTTCACAGATAAATGTTGTGGTGGGGAGCTTACTGACCATCACTGAACCACTTTACCATCACTGAAAACAATGACATTCTTTCGGATCTTTCAGTACAAATACCACATTCTAAAACACAAGACTGTCTTTCAGCTTACAGAAACTTCAAAGGGGAATCTTCTTTTTGTATACACCAATCTGTCAGTTAATTGTCAGAATGAGGGAAGAAACCTCAAAGTGAGCTACAGAATAACTGCCTTGCAGAAGACTTCCAATGTACTGAGCTTTTATCACTCAATATATCACTATATTATTTCTTTGGTCAAATTGTCCCCTGTTTGCTGGCACCTCCCTCAGTTACCTGCCCTGCCTTCTGTTTCATGGGAACTGGAACGATCTAATAGTTGATCATAATTCCAAACCCTCAAAGCTGATCTGTACAACTTCCCTGACTGCTTTCTTAAACTTAACTATGACTTATTGATTTAAAAGACAGTAACTATGTGGGAGTACCAGTCAATATCAAAAGTCAAGTCAGTCTCAAAAAAAGGCCCAAGGAAAGAATGGTGTTATGCAGCTGCAGAGGGACTTGAACTACTTAGGTGAAGTATTATGCTCTGGCAAACAAGGAGGTCAAGTCACTTGGAAAAATTACTGGGCTCCCTTTTAAACTGTGCTTCTTAACCTAACCCTTATAAACTTGCTATTGTTAGAATGTTGTCTGCTCATCATGACAAAAAAGCTCCTCAACTTTTCTGAAAACGTTATTTCAACAGAACTCTGTTTTTGTTTCAAGTGAGGCAGGTGTTCCATAACGCATGTGGTTTCCATGCACGAATTTTAGGTACAACTTCTGCTAGGGTAGATGTAAGAATGGTAATTAGTGAATGTATTACAATAGCATTCATTATAACAGATTCTTGAATATTATTTGGTTATTTTTATCTGTGGAGCCTGCCAGAAAGGAAGGTAGGCATAACAACACAATATGGTTCTATTTCTCAGAATATCCAGAGTACTACTGATACAGCTTCCTGCAACACAGGAACCAAGAATCCACCCTAATTGTATTAATTCACTATTATTGGCCTCTTGTTCCTATTCAGTTTTAGGGTTTAACTTTGTTTTCCATTATTTCAAAACCTCACCACTATTTCTCAAAAACAATTACTTCTATTTTATTCATATCCTCCAAGTTCTAGGCCATGACACTTTATTAAGTGTTGAAGCACTTCCAAATGGAGGCGATCAAACTTCCATCTAACACATTAAAGTGCAGAATTCTCCAATGTATAAAATAAGATTATCTTGTAAATTTTAGATATTATACTTCAGAGATAAAACATTCTTGTACAAACAATTGAATTTCTCATTGTATGTTAACTGGACCAATACTTAAATATAATTCAAATTATACTGAAAGCTACTGCCTTCTAAGAAGCAGGTGCACCATCCGAAAGCCAATTAATTGAGTGCTGCAGAGATTAAGCTGACAATTTTATATCCCATTATACATTTATGCAATGTTTCAAACTAAATGTTAAATAAAAAAATAGGCATTAATGAATTTCTCATAATTTGAGAAAAAAAATGCACATTGCCTACTTCGTAGAGGAAAAAACCCCAAAACAACACTGCAGCATAAGACTCTCCTAAATCTTAAATGCCTGTGCATTTCTGTTCTCTTCCCCTCTCTGAATTGCTTTGCTGATTCTAAGAGCAGTTACAAATGGAACGAATCCTAAATCATCATTCAACATTAAAATTCCCACCAAAAGGCCCTTTTCTAAACTTTTCAGTCCCTGTAATTCCATTGCTTTCTAACTATATTCATTACGAGGAAAATTTCTGATTGGATCCAAGCCTTTGCCCCTCTCACCTTATCGCATGTATACTTATTTGGCCTTTCATAACATCTCCTCTATACAGTCTGTCAACAATACTGCTTTCAAAAAAATTCTACCATACCATTTCTTTCTATAATTATATTTTCTCTCTACGTTACTTCATTGGCTTCCACCTTTTTCTGTTGTGTCATCAAAATGAGCTAGAAAGCTCCAGTGCACTAGAGCACTTGCAGCAATTGTTCTAACAGCTGCTCTCAGAAATATGTAACTAATAATTATCTTGCAGTACTAACAAGTCTCCTGACTTGGCAATTGCATCCTACCCTTCTCGTGAATTTGTAACACTACTGCAACAATTGTTTTTCTAGTCAGGAACTGTGAGCACTTCAATTGTGTCTTTAGATGCTCTACAGGTTTTGTATTTTTCACTTCAACTAGAAGCTACTTTGTTTTCAAACTCCTCTGCAAACTTCTTATTATAAGCTGAGACAGGTAGACTTCTATAACATATGAGTCTGTATCAGTCAAGCTAAATTTATTTTCTGTCCCTTGGCTAAATGGGAGAACTCCATAAATATCCACAAACTATATTCAAATTTTTCTTTTACCTTCTATTTGACATGAAGTATAAGATTTCTACTTGCAGGTGGTTTGCATTTTTGCTAGAGGATGGCCGTTCCTATTCATATATATCTACAGTACCTTTTCTTACACATCATCTTTAAACACTTTGGATAAAGGCTATCTTTCTTGTCTCAATGACCAAGCAGGTACTAGAGATGCAAGACATTGCTGTGGCTCATGAGCGTATAAACCCCTGAAAATAAATTTAAACTACATGGATGGGAGAAATCATCCTGCAGGTCTCTACAGATAATGAAACTGCTGTAAGGAGGAAATCAAATATTTCAGATGTCCTCACTTTTTTTTTTTACTTCTTTTTTTTTTTAAACACTTGAAAGGAGAAAGATACAGTAAGGGGAGCAGCCAGAAACAATGACCAATTGCATTACACTCAGCAATGTCAGTATAAATGTAAAGATGCCTATAATCCACTCAGTAGCCTTGTTCTGGTTTGGTTGGAGTAAAGTTGCTTCACAGTGGCTAGTATGGGGATGTGTTTTGGATTTGTGCTGAAAACAGGGTTGATAATATAGAGATGTTTTTGTTATTGTTGAGCAGTGCTTACAGAGAGTCAAAGCCTTTTCTGCTTTTCATGCTGCCACGCTAGCAAGGAAGTTGAGGGTGCATGGCAAGTTTGAGGGGTGATACAGCTGGGACAGATGACCCAAACTGACCAAAAGGATATTCCAGACCATGTGACATCATGCTCAGTATATAAGGCACAAAGGAGGAAGACGGGACATTTGGAGTGATGGTGTTTATCTTTCTGAGTAACCATTATGCTGCTCTCATGAGATGGCTGATCTGCTTGTATGCTTTTGCTTTCCCTATTCAACTGTCCTTATCTCAACCCACAAGTTTTCCAGCTTTTACCCTTCTGAGTCTCTCCCTGATCTCACTGGTTCGGGAGTGAGCAAACAGCTGTGTGGGACTTGATTGCTGCCTTGGGTTAAACCACAACAAGCCTACATGAATTCACACTTGATCAACATGCAGAACACGTGACCTAGTAGCTGTAATTTTAGCATTAAGTAATGCCTAATAATATTTTATCTAGACTGTTTAATACAACTATTCCACCTAGCAAGACAGGAAGCCAGAAACTGAAGCCAACTGTGGTCTCAGGACATGTTTCCAACAGAAGAAAAACAAACAAAAGCATTTTCACAGAACAGCAGGTAAAATTTATTTTTTTCCCTCACCCATCTATAAAGAAGTCTTGCATTTACACTTGACACATCTGAACAGGGCACAGCATCACATCAAATCTGTCTTTGGTTTCCACTGTGCTACTACCACAGATTAATAAGCTCTTCTATTTATTTCCACTTAATTGCCCATTTATATTTAAGTAGTTGTAGTCCTGCTTTATGTTATGCCATACTATCCTACTACAGAAAGATTTCCTTCGTAAGCTCTGCAGAAGGATAATACATCTAAAGAGATCCAAGGACACCTGAGGAAGAGAACACAATTACTTTCAACTCAAAAGAGGCCAGAGTCTGAAGCCGATGTATTTTAACCACTAGTTCCTTTGTCTTGATGACCAGAGGTAATGTAGCTTTGTACCATCATTTCCATTACAACCCCTTTTAAAGAGTAGTAACCATGCTGTAAAAATTTGCCGGAAGCCAGATTACTGAATGCATTCAACTTGCATGTTAAGTATGAGGATGTTGGTAAGCAGTCTGAAACAATCAGTTTGTGTATTAACTTCTTGCTGTTTGAGATCTTTGAGGACAATTCAAATCAACTCTTTCAAGCTGCACAAGACTTTTGCACAAAACATTTTGAGGCAAAAAAACCCCAACCATTCAGCACAACAGGTTTTCCATCAGAACAGATACATTTTAGCAAGGAATAACTAATACAAATGCTTGATGCTCAGTTTACATCTTTACCCACCATCTGAATAATTTTTCTTATTCAAGAGGGAGGCAAGGTGGGAAATTCAGGAAAGTGCACTGCTGTTTTCCTACTGTTCTTCATGGTAAAGTCTATGATACATTGCAGAAAGATTTTCATAGCAGTAGGCCTCCAGGGTGAAAACTTAAGATCATCCTTTAGATATGGACAGCCAGCATACATAATCTTAGACATCTCCATCTCTCCTTGGGTAGTAAAACACGAGTGTTTGCCTATTGTCTCTCCCTCCCCCAGAATCACACTGGCTGTGATGACTCCCTCCCATGAAAAACTAAACCATGTGATAAACGTCAACACAGTCTTTTTTTGGGTCATGAGATAGCAGTTCCTATTAAAAGACCTGATGTCTTTATTATATGTAGTAATGCAACAAATACATTACTACAAGATACATTAATAACTACTCTTCATGCAAAAAGTTACTACAGAAGCTCAAAGACACAGAGCCACAATTTGTTAAAAACAGACAGCCAGAGAGTGCCAAGCTGTCACTCAGGAGGGAGGTCAGGGTGTGTTACTGCTTGAATCCCTCTGTTTTTTAGATATGACTATAAATGGCTCCAAGGTGCTTGGGTGACATACTCCTTACTTCAATTGTGTGCTCACCAGCTGCCTCAATATAATTAAAGCAAACCTTATATACAACAACTAACTTTTGACTTACACAATTAGCACATTTCTTGCTGGTTTCCTGGTACACTGAAACTATTTTGGTAAGCTCTGTGGTTAGGCCTTCAAGCCCTCTACTCTGATTTGGATTAGCCACCTTTCTTTTACTGAGGGAAGATGTAAACAACCAAGGGACATGGAAGAGACTAGATCAGAGTTACAAACTGTACTGAACTGCCTTGTTGCACATTGGAACAGCAGAAATCAGTTAACAAATTAAGTACTCCAGAAACCAATTAATTACTCCTCTTTGAGAGTCCATCTATAATCCTATTAAAGAGGACAGAGTTAATCACACTTGGGAGTACCATGGTTGTTGCAAAAATCTAAAAATTAATATGACAGGGCTTCTTAACTCCTTTCTGCTCTTGGAGGAAAGTCTTGGTCTGGTATGGACAAAGACCTCCTTGGAAGCATTACCCTACCATTATACCGCATCTGCATAGATAACACATACTGATTAGTAGAGATGCCACTGGCAGAATCTTTGTATAAAGTCTATTAAAATGCTCAATTTGATAATCTCTTCTGGTGACAGGGTTAAATGGCTTCTTTCAGGACTGAAAAAAGTATTTAATATACCTGCCAAAAACCTATGATCATAGTAATAAATCACACTAAACTTAGTATTTCAGCATATAAAAGATCCATGTTTTGTTCTAATTCAAAACTGTTATAGGTTTAGCCCCTGTGCTTTCTGCACAGTATTATCAACCCATAAATTTTGCTAATTGGTAGGAAGATTTTGCACAGACAAAACAGATCACTTTGAAATGGGGGTAATACTAAGATTTATTGCTACACTACAGACATTAAGAGGAATACTTACATATATACATATATACATACAACTCTAACTAGTTTTCTTATAATAGCACACTTATATATGTACAAATGCCTCTCCTCCTCTCTCCCTCAAAAACAGTCCAGAGGGAGAAAGAGAAGGGAGGAAAAAAAAAAGTCTTTAAGGTAACAGTTCCATATCTCTGTAGCTCGAACCTCTCTCTCTTCACTGGAATGCAGAGAAGTTTACTCCCACCTTGCTGCTTGCTTACAGCTGCTGAGGGTTTTTTATCATGTCGTCACTACAAGATTCAGGGCTCTATGGAGGTTTCTTCCACGAGGAGTTTCAGGGGGGTTTTCACGGACTCACCACCCCTCGCCGGAATCACAGGGGTTCTGGGTCTCTTTGGCTCAGTCCACACCCAAGAACACTTTCTGATGCTGTGCTTTGCTGCTTGTAGCTTCTTCTCTTTTGCCCTCTGGAATTCTCCTGACTTTCTGCTTCTGGCCAGACGCCCAATCTTGGCTCTCGGCCGCGGCTGGTTACTCCAACTTCACCACCGCTCCCCACTCGCCATTACACCTGGTCCACGCTCGCACCAGGCCCCTCCTACGGGGGGGCTTCGTGTAAGGCTTATCTTTTGGACAAAGTCCCAAAGTCATCAGAGGCACACAGCCTCTCAAAGGAGAATTTATCAACTTCTTTCTCATTCTGTGGCTACAATTCCTCTGCAGCTTGCTGCAAACAGTTCAAGTGATCTAGTCTTGGCCTCCAGCCATCGCTGCCCTCCCCGGACTATCCAGGCCTCCGGGGGAAGAACTCACACGAAAGTCCCTTCTCTCCACATCATTTCCACAGGTGGCAGGGGTTTAGTTTTAAAGTCTTTTCCCCTGCTGGAGGGAGAGAGGCGGGGGAAGGACTCCCCCATACCTCTGCACTTTCTCCACCGACCTTGGCAGCTGCATTGTTATCACTTGTTCACCGCCGCTCCTCTCAGAGCTGGAACTCCTTCTGTCTCAGCTGAGCAGTTTTTCTCTGGAGTTTCTTCTCCACTCTGCTATCTGCTTCAGCCGGAGGCTTCGGTGCCATGCCTGCCCCTGGCCCAAGGCCAGGGGTGGAGGGTTCTGGCCCCCTACTCGGGGAGGCCTCGCCGCCTCACTTACATCATGGCTCCGAGTTCCTTCTGCCACACACACACAACTACAACAACGACAACAACCCTTCTTTTCCGGTTTGTGTTAAATTATGTAATTCGTAGAGACGTCACAAAAGTCTCTAATTGGCTACCTAGCCGGAATTTCATCTGGAACTAACCATCTTCTACCCTAAAACTGAGGGGAATGGGCTAAACCATGACAAAAACAAAAATGAGAATATCATCCATAATCCTATAGAAACACTAAAGATTAGCTACAAAAGGAGAGATGTGCTCCAGCCAGAGTCACCAATCTCCCACCTCACTTTTAGCTCAGAGGTTCCACCTTCTTCCTTTGTCCCAGCTTCTTACCTCATGGGACCACATGCTCAACCTTTTCAGCTGACTTAAACTGGCACACCAACAGGTCTCATGAATGCTACTGCCAGCTTGAAGGACATAAGGTAAAGAAAGAACAAGATCTCTTTCTTTTATCAACAACAAACTTGTGTTAATTAAGAGAGTCAACCTCATTTCACCTTCAACTTCACAAGAGATTCTGGCTCCAGGTTTTTGGACATCATCCCATGCTATTACATACCTGAGTCAGACCCAAATCTAGGAGCTGCCCATCTTCCAGCTCTGGCACAGAAGCTGCTTACACAGCATCTCATTTCAGTTTGAGAATATGTGAGAGGAACAGCTCTGCAGACACCAAGGTCAAGTGAAGAAGGAGGGCAAGAAGGTGCTCCAGGTGCCAGAATTAAGATTCTCCTGCAGCCCATGGTGCTTTCTCTCTGGATATCAGTGACTGGATGTAGCCCTATTTCAAGGACTTCAGTTCTCTTAAAGTCTGTTGTGGCTAGTATGTTCAGCTTCTCAAGCTTTGCAGTGGACATCCCACTGCATAGTGCTATAAACCTTTTCAATCCATCTTTCTGGTTGTAGTTCTCTGGACCAACTTTTCTTCATCCCTGAGTTTGATATTCCTCTTAGAGACACAAAATGTCAATCATTACATGAGCTTTGTAACTTCCAAAGCTTGTGATATTTTCAATTCCTACAGCACTGACCACTGCCTGCACAAATCTACCAGAATTCTGGTAGAATTCTTTCTTTGACCTCTTCTCATCAGAACCAAATTTCATACTGACTGCAGTTCCCCTCGATGGTGCTTCCAGATGAAGGATAGTCAAATCAGTCCTTCATTTAAGGAGGCTGAAATGATAACATGTTGCATTTCATCTGCACATGGCCATAGAGAAGGGACATCTACCGATTAAGGTCTCACTTATCTCCCTATTTCACAATTTCCTTTCCCTCAACCTGTTACAGTCATTTCTTGGTGTTCTTCCTTTCTATGCTATCCCTGTATCCAGAGGCTGAGCATGAAACTGATTCTTCCCTCTCCTCCAAGCAGAGCCGTTCTTAACTTTTGCAGATCTGACCTTAAAACTATCAAGCCTCTGATGACAGAAACTTTATTTGGTATTCTAAAGATCTATAAAGAACACAAAAAAGTTATTGTACAAAGCAGAAGTCAGACCTAATTCTTTACCACCTTCTCTATTCTTCAGGAGAAACTCAAAAGGTTTCCCACAGGGTAGCATGCCAACCTTCCTCTGTTTAAAGTTCTTTTCCTACAGTTTCTCAACTGCATTCTTTTGTTCAGCTCTTTGTTATTCCATTCTATCTTCCCTTTTAAAATGAGAGTATGGCCCCACTACTTCTATTTAAATGCTTTAATTTTCTTTGTAGTCTTATTTTACAATAACATTTTATAAAAAAAGATATGCCAAACTATGTCCAAGCAAAAGTGGACACAATTTTTTTGCATGAGAATCACAATTCACAAAGTATGTAGACAGTATTTATAATCTTGTTAACCCAAATTCATTTAAGTAATGCACTGAAATGAATTACACAGACATATTAGAAAAAAATGTTTCCTGTACCGGCTACTGACACACTTGCACTCTCTTTCAGGTTAAATCTGTTCTTTAGTTTCTCAATACAATTTCAAACCCTAAAACTTTACAGAGTGGGTGATTTGTTCTTCCTATGCATATTATTGATAATTTTTTTCCTCCTTTGGAATCAGAAAAGTAAGCTGAATTCTCCTTGTATTTCAAAATAATGAAACCAAAAGGCATAGAATTTAGTCAGAAAGCAGGCATAATGCCAACAATCCTGATATATATAATGATCATATTTGCAACACACTCAGCTCTGTTACTCTCAGCTCCACAGGTGGCAGCTGTTCAAATGAGCATGATTAACAAATTCTGCTAAGGTTATTCCACCTGTTAAAAACACCTCTCTTTCTAGCACTGCACAGCTTCTTTCTCTATACACTACAGAAAAAAGTTATTAACATGAGGAAATTTTTAAAGGAGTATTCTTTTTACTATCTGATTTTTTGGCCGTCAGAGACCTAAAAAAAAGGAAACCCACACCAAACCATCCTGTCTCCACATGCCTCTGCTGAAAGAATCAAAACAGGTTTTCAAGCCAAAACCACAATAATTAAAAGTTGCAAATATACAGCTATAAACCTTAATACCAGCAGGCAGAATTTAACAAGATCAGCATCTCAGTTAATACCAATATACACACTGAAGAGCAGACCCGTCTGCAGCAGCAGATAATATGCAGGTTACTGCCTGTTTGTATGACTACTTACTGCTACTCCTGGTTTTGCAAGTCACAGAGATTAACATACCATGTCAGTTTACTTCTGGCAGCTAAAGGAAAAACTCACAGAAGAGATTATCATGAGTGCCATCACGTGGCATGTACGGGACAACTAGGGGATCAGGCCCAGCCAGCAGGGTTTAGGAGAGGCAGGTCTTGCTTGATCAACCTGACCTCCTTCTAGGACGAGGTGACCTACGCAGTGGATGAGAGAAAGGCTGTAGATGTTATCTACAGTCTTCAGTAAAGCCTTTGGTACTGTTTCCCACACCATTCTACTGGAAAAGCTATTAGCCCATGGCTTGGACAGGTGCATCCTTCACTGGGTTAAAAACTGTCACAATGGTCAGGCCCAGAGAGTGGCAGTGAATGGAGTTACACCCAGTTGGCAGCCGGTCACAAGTGCTGTTTCCCAGGGCTCAGTATTGGGCCCAGTCCTGTTCCATATCATTACTGATGATCTGGATGAGGGGACCCTCAGTGAGTTTACAGATGACACTAAGTTGGATGGGAGTGTTGACCTGCTGGAGGGTAGGAGGGCTCTGCAGAGGGATCTGGACAGGCTGGATGGATGGGC
>VXAY01001759.1:0-39101 GCA_013399855.1 Oxyruncus cristatus
TCACGACTTTAACGGCGACAATACAGTTCAACTCTTACCTCGGGATGTAACTATAGAGTTCCCATGGCTTCAGTGAGCTCATTTACAACAAAACAGAGCCCGGCTTGCAAATGGGAGACTGCTGCAAGATAGGATTGTTGGGAAGGGCTCTGCTTGAGCAACTCAAGAATGGGGCCCATGTAGCAATAGCACAGGGGGTTTAAACTGAAATACATTAGGTTTCAATTAGATAATAGGAAGAAATTCTTTACTGTGAGGGTGAGGAGGCACAGGGACAGGTTGCCCAGAGAAGCTGTGGCTGCCCCACCCCTGGAAGTGTCCAAGGCCAGGTTGGACGGGGCTTGGAGCAACTCGGGACAGTGGAAGGTGTCCCTGCCCGTGGCAGGGGGTAGTTGAAACTGAATGATCTTTAAGCTCCCTTCCAACCCAAACCATTATATGATAAATAGCCATGAACCAGAAATGGCATGAAATAGTGAAAAGAGATGTGAAGAGATCTCATTTCATGCCGGTTTTTTTCCCCCAGTTAAAAAATAAAACAAAACACCATGTTTTTACAGTTCTAACACTTTTCAATTAAAAAAAAAAAATGAAAAGAGACTGTTGCACCAATATGCTACAAATATCACTATTGCCTGCTGCACCTGGCCTTTTGATAGATGCACTAGTCATAGCAGTCTAACTCATAACTCATTAGCAAGGATTGAGTGTAGTCATAAATGGCTCACCCTACACTGGTTAATCCTAGGAATTTCAGTCCCATGCCATAAACATTCATTATATCACCTGTAAAGTGTTAATCCTTATATGCACAATTAGCATACCTTCACCAAAATGACCTCTCATTTTAAAGATGTCACATAATCATCTGGAATAAAAATATAAACTCTAAACACCTAAAATGGCAAATGTTTAGCCTATGCATATCATGCACCGACAGTCAGTGATGAGTAGACCCCACAGGATTAGAACCACTGTTTAACAACATGAGCAGGTTTTATAACCATTTTTTTTTTTTTCCAATTTTGATCTGAATTTCTATTTGGAAAGTTTCCAAAGTTGAGATATCACCTATGTAGGAACAATAGAAGGAAAGAAAGAAAAAAAAACAACCCATCATGCACAATATTATGACAAATCTAAGCTTGAATTTAAAACACACACACAAAAGAAACCCTGGAAAACACAGACACACAAAAAAAAAAAATCCTCACCCACAAGAAAAAAACCCAAGGAAGTCGTACAAACTTGACATGAACTTGGCCTGTAACCCACAAAAAATAGCTGCCCATAATGTAATTCTGTTTTGTCTCTTAAAGGTCTCTTTGGTAAAAGTCACAAAGAAATGAGGAGAATCCGAGGATCTTGCTAGAACATCTTGCTAGTGACAAGAAAGGGGAGGTGTGAACGTCAAACTAACTTTTCCAAGGGAAAATAAATCACTTGGGGAAAAGATGGACTACTTTTATATTTGTGATTTTGAGAAGGTAGAGCTGCATCCCTTTCTGGAGAGATCAGGAAGAAGAAAAAAGTGTGACAAAGCAACGTATCAGGAAACTACGCTCTGTAGTTTTTGAATGTGAGGGAGGTTACAAGGATGGATTTGGATCTTGGCAGGCAGCTCTGGATTGTGGTGCTGACGGAGTAGACTGAACTTGGAGCCCTATTGCCTTATCTTTGTGGTGTTTCCACACAGCCCACCAACAGATGTGCTGCTGCTTTCACCCTGAACGTCAGCAAGAGCCTTTTGTTTACTTCCAGTCTGCTCCCCTCATTGTTATTCTCCAACACACAGAATGTTTCTTGCCCACTGAATGTATATATCTATGCATGAAATGATGTTCAGAATGCAGTGACAGGCACATTACCTAAAGAAATCATCTAACATTGATTTTCAGGTTCTACACTTCAGCTTCCCTACTGCTGTCAAACCCTAATGCTCATGAAGAATAAAACAGACCTACCTGAAACCCTGAGTTCAACTGAAATTACAAATTGTTTTTCTTTTTAATTTCTCTTGGTTGTGTTGTTACAATGAAAAGCCTGCAACACACACACAGGGCTAGAAACCTACTGAAAACAAAACCAGAAACTTAAGAGTTTCTTGTAGCTCCTGGACTCCAAATCCAGAATTGCTGAACCAGCCTAACATAGTTGCATCTGGTCAGGATTTATTTCATTCTAAAATTCAATTCTGCTTCATTTTTTGAGCATCCTAATTTAAATTTTCTCCTAGAAAGAGTGAAGACTGCAGCTACAGCCTAGGAGCATGCGTGTGTGAGACTAAGGCAGCTGCAAAGCTGAGCAAACCTTGTGAGAGCTATGAAGAGCTGCCTTTGCAGTGCACAAGAGCAGCAGTTTGCTGCTAGGACACATTTCCCCGTGCCAGTAGATTTCCCTACAAGACAGATGTGTGTATGTAAATAGTTAATAGATCATGTCCTTTTTATAAAGGCAGCTCATCTGACAATAATAAACAAAAATGTGTAAACACAGCACATAAGAAAATGCCTGAAGATAGTCCAATTTACATTAAAGACAGATGTTGTGACACCAAGCATATTGCCTTCCTAAGGATCATTTTTTGTTTTATTCTGTCAAGCCTACCTGTACATTTTACACAAACTTAAAAAAAACCCTAAAACAACAACAACAGCGCGCCCAAGAAAGCAAATCTGGTATTACCTTTTATTTCTTGTGTATGAAACAGAAGGTGACTGTAAAGAGCTCACACTTCAGCTAAAGTTGGATGCTTCAAAGTTGTTGGTTTGAATTTAAAGACAATGACAACACTCTCTCCAAGACAGATCTTACATGCTGATTTTAATGGAGAATTTTATTCTTTATTTTTATTACCCATTCCTTTCACCCAAATAGGGATTTTGATTGGCAAAAACACTCAAACTCCTGTCCCTGAAAGAAAACTTCTAATTCCAGACATATTTGGGGAGTTGGAGGGCAGGAAATAGGTCAGTGGTTTTGTAAGACATTTACATTTTAGCCAAATCACGTCTGAATGGGGTTTTTTGGTCCAGTCCTACCCAATATTGTCATTTCCATCATCCCTGCCACTGCACCACACAGAAGGGAGCCAAGCACTTATATGTTCCCATGAAATGCAGCTCGTGGGAGGCACTGAAACCAGGAACGTGGCATATGTTGGATGCTCCCCCTCTCCCTCCCCTGGCAGGAACACCACAGAGCCGGAGCACAAGTGGGTTGAGCAGCTGCTCGTGGTGGCACAATTCCCAAGCAGGAGCTTCTTCGCCTGCCCCGATTTCCCTCTCTCACAGCCACACCCCCAGACTGGATCGTGGGCAACTTGCTGCTGGAGCCCTCTCATCTGTCTTTCTTCTGTAGCAAGATGTATTCCCTACAAAACTTTCCCTCTTTCAGTCTCTTTCTCGCTGCAGCTTCTTTCTTCCCCGCCCTTCCCACTCCCAGCACTCTGCCTGCAGTAGCTGGAAGTGGAACGTGCCTTCACACAGCAAAAGTGGTCCAAATTCACACAGGCACTGCTTCCCCCACAAAAAATGTTCAGATACCTGTGTTTTCAGGCTACACAGGGGAAAACGTGTACACAGAAACTCCACTTTGGGCACCAGCACAACCAAAAGTCAGAGGCACATAGTCTGAAGATTTGTTTTCAGAGGAAAAAAGAGAATTTTTTTTATCTTCCTGAGTGTACAGTATAGTCCATGCCCCTGGAAGGCAGCCCCAAGGAAACCAATGGTCCCAAAGAGAGAATCCTATGGACATGACTCCTATTTTGCCCCCACCTACAGTAGGAAACTCAGCTCTTGGTACCCTTCATGCATTCTAATTCTACTTTTTGCATGTGTCACCAGATAAAGTTTCCTCCTAAGTTTTTCTTCGTGCAGAAAGACAAAGAATGTCATAAAAAGTTTCAACTTTCACTCCTTAAAACTGGTTAGCAGAAATACTTGTTATCTCGGTACATTGTGTGATTAAGTCTCAAACATCTTTTCAGATAAAAGGCGTTTATCATTTCACACTTTAATAACAGCTGAGAGAGCCTAAAGCTAAAAAAAGGCTTCATCATACCAACAAGAAAATGATCCAGAACCATCTTAGACAAATATCTTAATAAGTAAAGCAAAACTTTTGCCTTCTCACTTTAGAAACAGAGATACACTAAATTAGTCAGATCCTCATTAAAGATGTACTTGGGAGGAAGGAAGAGAAGTGAGGCAAACAGTTGCAGTAATTTAAAACAGAAAACTTCCAGCAGCAGATTAGAGCCTAAGAAACATTCGTCTTCTCCCATTTATAACACAGAAGTGCTAGTTCTGGACTCTAGCATGGATTTCACGTCTGACAGAAGACCACACACAATTTCCCAGGCATTGGCAGGAGTTCAAACAAGCCCACGCACTTCTGGTAGGGGACAGGCACTCAATATCTTGACCTGAACTAGGAGCAAGCCTTAAATTTGCTGTAAATATGGAGAAAAAACTTAGACATGCTAAGTACTCAAAATTCTGAAGGTGGAAGAATAAGTAAATTAAAATAAAATAGGGGGGGGTGTGAATAAATCTGCTTTGCAAGTGATGGTTGGTTGAAGTGCAAGAACATCAGAAAATTGTGGTAGCACTACAGAGCCTGCTTGGCTGGGAGACTGTCACTGGAGAGGAAGCAAAAATATTTCAGCTCTTGCATTGCTCCAGGTAAACTTGTTTTCCAGAGCAGAATTGCTGCTCATTCCAGCTGCAGAATCCCTCCCCCAAAAACATCACTTCAACCTATTTTCAACTTTTTTTTTTTTAACAAGCCATCCTTACAGACTACATAGGAAGTATTCCTGATGTCACTCATGATCACATTTTTAGGTTTTTTGGGTTTTATAATCCCTGATGAAGCCCTTTGGCATATTTTGCACAGGCCAAGGAGGAATCCATATAAAATATATGAAGTTACATAAATTGTGGTCAAAGACTTCCTGACACCGAGATCTGGGGGGCTGTACAATATTCTCCCAAAGGAAGTGGAGGAGACCCCAACACGTGAGACCTTTAAAACATGTACAAGCAGAAGACTGGCAGAAATTAACTCTGTAATAACTAAAAGACTATTGCTTGTAGTAGCTACTCCTGGAATTTGAAGTTTGTCATGGTTACCCTCAATAGAAAGGTCAATTAAACACTGTAAAATCCAACAAAAGACCATATAAATCTATTTGCATGGTTCCCTCAATCTTTAATAGATTTTTGCAGCACAGGAACCAGATGTACTTTTATTGAACTGGGACCCTAAATATGGTGTAATTCATACGGCCAAAATAACTAGGTAATAATAGTGAATTTACTAGGGGACCATAATAATTATGGGATATTTCCTTTTATGACGTATAAGCAAAAGTTAACCACAAATGTAATTTACAAACTATTATTTTCTTATATTAAATAAGCTGCATAGTAAGTGGCAGTGGGACTGCACTGAAAAAGAAAACTACATTTCAGGAAGAAAAACCATTGTGTAATACCATAGCTGGATTCTGTTTATCTCCCAGTTGAGTAACAAAGAGGTGACCCCCCTCAAAGCTTCCTGTCCAGAGGAAGGGAAAGAAATCCTCATCTCCCAGCATCACCTCTCCCCAAGGGTGGACCTTTGGGAACCACTTTAAGCTGGAGATCTACGGTGCAAATGCTTCCAAGTTTCAGCTCAAGGACTGGGAACTCCTGACACATGGACTAACATGGAGCTGCAGCCCTGGGCTGTACACAGAGTCCTGAAAACTCACCCTCACGCTCACATTGGCAGGGCAGCCTCTCAGGCCCTTGGTGCTTGGTCTTCCATTCCTTCACGTGTTTAATAAAAACCATTCCCGGACAAATTTGCTCTGTTCCTTCCGCAGAGTTTTCCTTGCAGCTGCCCCAAATAGATGTTTCCAGAGAAAGGAAAGTCTCAACCTTGACTGCCACACCCTGCTCTCTATTTGTGCAAAGTACCAACTGGGTAAATAATACCTACGATTTTCTCACTTGCTCCAGTTAACAGAATTCTTCAACAGTCATGCTCCCCTATGAAGTTTCTCATCCATAAGTAACATTTAAGCCTAGCTGCACCATCCTTTTATTTTTTTATCTAGACTAGAGCATAATAGAAGAGCAGTTCTTAGTACTAGACTAAAGGTACTAAGTGCTGGGACATTGAATTTTGAAAAGTTGGAACTCCATCTCTTTCTTCACAGGATACCCATACACTCAACATGGATTGCCACATGCTTCCCAGGATCCAATCCAATCCATAAAGGTTTTCTATTTGCTTTTCAAATTATTACTAAATGCTTTTAGGGTTGGGGTTGTATTGTTTTGTTGCTTGGAGGGTCTTTTGGATTTTTTTACTTTTCAGTAAAAATTTCAATGGAATTCAGCAGCAGGGTATGTGCACTTACAACATCACATTTGTTTCTGCAAAGAGGTACATCTGAAATCACTTGAAAACTTCCAGTGAGTTCTGACTGAAATTAAAATTAGCAAGCTAAGTTTCTCATCTGCATTTGAAACAAAATCCTAGAAACCTCTCAGGCTGTTTGTCCCGAGAGTTTCTGGTCTCATCCTGTTCACTTGGTTCGCCTCTCTACCAATGAAGATGCTGTTTTAAAAGATTCATACACTCTGGCAGAAGCATGATTCCAAATGATCTTTTCTCCCCCCCACCTTGTGGTTGTATGAATACATATCTCTTATCTCTAGGTGGACTTGGGGGAGAAACAGAGATGAAGCATTTGGAAGAGGAGGGGAGAAAGATGTGGCTCCTTGACCAGCTCACTCACATCAGGTCACCAGAATGGCAGGTGACAGCTCAGTATTACCCAAATTTGACAGCTCAAATTAGCCAAACAGACACAGTAAGACAAGGATAGTAAGACCTCATGCATGACACTGTCTACTTTACCTCTAATTTTTTACCTATGCAAAAATTCAACTAATTTTTTTCTGATGCTTCTAGATTTACTGATAGCCTAAAATATTTCACTCTTTGCAGAGAGCAGCATTCACTGCAAACAAAGATTTTTACACTGTGGAGAGGAGAAGCAAGGGGAGGAAATTCTTATTATTCCACTTTAGTTTCATTAAATTAAATGACTGAATTAAGGATTTTGAAAGTCCTTTGCAGTACTAACAACTTCTGAGATGATTAGCTTCTAACAAGTCTCTTCCAGGGAGAGACTCATTCCCTTCTGAAAACCTACATTTAAAGCATATACAGTTCTCTTAAAAGGGGATAAATTATGTTAACTCCTCGATTTAACCGCAGAGCAGATGGGCACAGACACCACTACACAACTCTCGGCAAATGCACTTTGGTCATCTTGTGGCAGAGTCTGTGTCCAGAGCCTGACAGCCCCTGCAGGCTGAGCCTTGCAGAGCGTCCTACAGCAAACCAACGTGGTTTCTGAGGTATGGATACACACCCACCACCTACAAGCCATACTGGCTCCCAACCAGTCCATCAGCAGCAACTTCATCGCCTCAACAACTTGTCTGACTGCAGCATAAGAAAGTGCCTGCAGGTGAAAGGCTATGTGCTCCATCACCCATCACACACCACCTGCTCCTGCCAACATCCACATATTAATTGAGCAGCATTCCCAAACAAGAGCCTGCTTCTTTGTCACCATTCAAAATCAATCCTGCGAAGAGCAACCAGACCTCATAAAGAACAGCTAATAATTAATTACACTCCAGTGGTCTTCCAGCTAACTCCCATACATCACAGGCTCTTGGATGCTTTTAATCAAAGTGCTTCATTATCATAGAGCGATGTATCACCTTTTCTTTCTAAAAGGATGACATTTTTATGGCAGTAACCTTAAACTTTGCAGCCACACATCTTACTGCTTGAGAGATGCCATGAACAACTCCAGATACGGTAGGAAACCATTCTTCCCTTTAGTAGGTGAAGTGGCATGCACACTCTTTGGGGGTGCTGCTAAAGAATTCCCTGGTGCAATTCTACAGCCCATTTGGGGATGGTCCCGTGCAGGGGCAGGAGTTGGACTCCATGAACCTTGCAGGTCCCTTCCAATTCAGCACATTCTGTGATTCTGTGTTATTCTCTATGTTAATCTCATGCACCACTGAAAAACCAAACCTGGACAAATGGTCAAAGTTTTCACATTCCTCCAAAATACTTTCCTTTGTAGGGAGAAACACAAGACACACACCACAACTTGAAAATCTAGGTTATGAGACAGCCCCCAGGTTAGGAGTTAAGAATCAGGTCTGCTCACCTGCGCCATTTAGTTCTGCATTTTCTTCCTTCCGTCAAATAACCCAGATTCCTTCCCACACATGTTCAATATGGTACCAACTACTCCCCAAAATGCATAAATAATGCTGTCTTGAATAAAGTCCCTTCTAAACCATTCCCAGCAATGGACTTTCACCCTTCCCTGCCTTGTCAATGTTTATACCCCCTCCACAAACATCTGGTATGAAAGAGTTGGCCTCTAAATAAAAAAAAAAAAAAAAGTATCATAGAATCATTTAGGCTGGAAAAGATCACTTTCAATAAAAACTCTTTGTAAATATGGTGGGTTTCACATTTATTTCTGCCCTGCTGTTATTCTATGGGTAGTTAGTATGCTTTTATGGGAATTACATATATTATGGAACCTTTATTTATTTTGAGACACAGTAATAATCTACTTACACTGCAGTGGAAAAATTAATCCCACAAAAGGCCAAATACCTCTCTCTAGCGTCTCTGTTCAAACATCATGGGTAAATGGCACACAAAATTCATATTCCAAGACCACGTGGCCAGTTTTACATACATCACCCACTCCCAAATCCCTTAGGGCTCCTGATGAGAAAAATTTCTCACAAGAAAAAGTATGTGGACTACAGCTTTAAAGATCCCAAACAGTGTAGAAGGTAAAATAGGCTTCAGGCTAAGCAGATATGATTTATTAAAAGAAAGCAAGTGATACAGAAATCATTCAAATTGTGCCATATGACCTTCCCCATTTCTTTGTCATGGAGACAGAAGGCAGATACTGTTTTACCTACACAAAACAACACGTGGCTTAAAAACTACCCTGTGAAGGCAGCTTTTAACAAAGTTATATACCTAGTCAGATGCTAGAAAAAAATAAAGGAGAAACCCTTCCACCAAATATTTGCATAGAAAATTACTATTTCCTTCAAAAATCAATGTTTCCTAAATGAAACCAAGAAATTCTCGGCTCCAGAGTATTTTAAACAGTGTAAGTTAAGATGCCTTTCCACTCTCACATGATGCTTTTCTGGGACTGAACAGGCAGATGCCGGAAGGTTCTGTAGCACCACACACCCTTGCTGGCACTTGCAGTGTTCAGAAGATCTAACATAAATAGGAGAAGTATTTTCAGGAAGATTTCTGGTCTCCTCTGCCCACCACGAAATGGCTTTTAAATTGTCCCTTCAGCAAATAAGTTACTTTTACATACGTGATGATCAAAAGATAAGGAAGAAACAGTGACACTAAATTTAATGTACTGAAAACACACACATGCTTTTACCTCTCATCCTAATAGCAAAAACAGTGTTAGCATACAAGCCAGTTTGAAAATTTGAGGTATTTTAAATCACATTTCCAGTCTTACAAGTAATTGTCATTTGGGTTCCGATAGCAATTGGTACTTAGACTTTTGTTTCCGGAGTGTTTATAAAACATTTTATAAATGTTTATAAAAGCTTCCTACAGCATTAAAGCACAAGGTAAGCAGTTCAGAAATATGTTTTCCAGTAAGATATATTGAGGTAGGAATGAACAATAGAGCTCCAACTCCTCAAGCTACCATGTCCAAGTATTTCCTGGAGTACAGAAGGCATGCAAAGCCCTGGTTCATTTGAATACACTAATTGCCCATGAGATGCACCATTTCCTGACCTTATGTTCCTACAGTTGCTTTTACACAAAGGTCTCATCTCATTTCATTAAAGCTGGATTGAATTTGTCCTAGCATGGGGACTGCTACCGGCACAATCCACAGAGCTGTGGAACAGCAGAGTGGTGCAAAATGTGGTGCAGTTGGACCAGAAAAACATCATAGGCCCCTTCTAACCAAAGATATTCTATTCTTAAAGGGCTTCTCTAACCAGCCTGCCCTCAGGGGACAGGCAGGATGGGCTCCAGACTATGCTGTCCATGGCCACAGGTGGCTTTTGGGAAATACTGACAGGACTTTCCTGTTTGCCACTGCTATAAAACCAGGGATCTGGAGAACAGCCTTCCCTTAGACACACACATACTTTTCATCCAGCATTTAAACATTAAATCGTCTCCTGAATTGTCATTTCTCACCACGACGACTCCATCCAGCCAAGGACACGAGGTGGTTCCTTTTCTTCTGCAGGAATCAGGAACAAACCCCTGGCCTCTCACACTGACTCCTAGACAGGCTGTACCCCCGTCACCCCATATCTAAGACACAAATAGCACAAGGTGCTAAAACAGCTGGCAAAAGATGTGTCCCGTGAAGGAGGGCTCCCATGACAGGCTAAAGCCCCAGGCTTTGGTTGCTGGAATCCACCTCCAGACGTGCTCACACAACTGACGCCTGTCCCCTGATCCTCACATTGTGCCTGCTCAGGACTCTTCAGACTTGGGGTTTAACTCCTTGTCATGGTTACTCCTCTGACAGCCCTGAAAAGCCTGGATGTGTCTGGCAGCACTTGGCAAACCTCGAAACATCGTAAGCACCATCAGTTGCTCTCCTTACAATTATTTAGGAGTTCAGAAATGCTCAGACAGTGTCCTAAGGCACACTACTCTGAAATGCCAGCCTGGGCAATTGCAGCCCAGCTTCACTTACTGACAGGCTCTCATGTATTTCCACCTGAGGCACAAGTGTGTCTGTGGGGTATAACTCACCTCCTGAAAATTGCCTTTCTTTCAAATCTTCTATCTGCCAATTGAGAGATGTCATTATTCAAAACAACAAGCTTAAAGGGGGGTCGAAGGCATGGGAATAATTGTGAATCAGGAGGAGGAAGTTGCTGCCACAAATGAAAGGTCATTTCACCAATTATCTCCTGAATATATTTTGTATTAAATTCTGCACTATTATTAGGTTCACCAGGTTTCTTCTGATTGCTATGTGGAGAACTGAATATTTACATAGAGCGCGAGGTTAAATTGCACATCACTGAAAAATTATGATGATGGATTTCAGTTTAATAAGCAGTGACATCAGGAAAACGTATATGTATGCATATATAGAAAATACACATACTGTGCTTAATTGTTGAAAAAGCCTGCCTTACTATTTCAAGTGTTCTCCCTGCCATGCAAGAAAAGCAGCATCAGGAAGGGGTTTAGGTTAGAATAAGCACTATCCCCTTTAGTGATTAGGCATTCCACAATCAGGCAATTTAAAAAGAGTTTAATTTCCAGTATGCCTTAACATTCTCATTGATAAAGTTTTTCTAATTACATTGTGCTACTATTAAACCATTTACAAATTTCGATATTGAGCAGAAGTCTCTGAAGCCATAATTAAAGCAAGATTTTTTTTTTTTTTCCTCTCTCCTCCCTGCCCATTTGTTTCAAACCAGCCCAGAGGAGTTGGAGGGTCCAAGTGCCGCCTCACCCATGACTGATGGTGGCTGGGTGGGGGCCAGGCGTGAAGCCCACGGGTTGCTGGTGACAGAGACAGATGCCTCTCGGAAGTGAGAGTGGAGCTGTACAGATGGCACCAGCAAGACATCCTTGGCTTCTATAACTAGGGGGATGTTATCCCAGGGAGAAGTGTCTCTGAGCAGAGATAAGAAGAGCAGCGAAGGGAAGTATCAGCTTGCCTATCAAGTGGGAAAGATTTTAAGGCAGATTGAGTAGCAGTGGATAACAAAATTCTCATGTTCTAAAAGCAACGATCTGGCCCAGAGGGCTGAAATCTGGGGAAGTGATAAGAAACTGTAATAGAGTCTATCAGAAGAATGCAGTAGTGTGGCACTTCGGAGAACTTACTTGGATGTCTATATAATAACCCTGTGAGCGTGGAAAAGGGGAAGGGACAAATTAGAAGCTCTTGCACTTGAACAGTACTAGAAGATTTTTGTGTGCAAAAGAAACAGCTGGGCATAACTTACTCTGTAGGAAGAAAGAACGGATTTAGTAATTAAATTTTAAGAGTAATTAAATGTGAAATGAGTTAAGAAGACTAAAAAAGGTAAAAAAACCCCAAGGGTGATGTCATTATAGGCATTCAGGCACACCTGAAAAGAAGCCACTGTTCCTTGGTGCGTAGGGCAGAGAACTTCACCTGGGTATGTTGGTAAAGCAGCACAGACACACATTGACCAACTGGAATTCAATGGGATAACCTTTCATCTGGATAAATCCCCCACCCCTGCTACAAAAAAAAAAAATGCAGAGAAAATACTGGAGGGGAGTTATTTCAGCTCCAGCCCTGACTAACAGAGAGTAGGAGAGTACCAATTCAGAATTTGACTTCTGGGAGTAATAAATAACACTGTGGATCAAAGCAATCAAAAAGAAAGAAAAAAGGCATGTGCATATATATACATAATTATTTTAAGCAAAACAGCTTTTCTTCTGATATAGAGGAACAGAATGCAATAGCAAGACCATCAGGGCTGTGCCAGAAAGAAGCACTTGAAAACACAAAGAAACATAAATCATATGTCAAAAACAAGTTTGCATGACTGAGGAATACAAAAGAACCAACATTAATCGAGGTGCATTAAAGACAAGCCATGAAGCTAAACCAGAAAGGGACAAAATGCATCAAGAACAGCTTGGTGGGCACACAACAAGAGGAAACAAAGGAAAGCAAGACCTTCTTCCTAAGAAGAAGATGATGATGCATTTATTCCCTTGTACCACAGGTTCACCAAAAGGGGAAATGTCCTCATCCTCATGGGGTAACCAATGGGAGAGCACACCAAGGGCTGGATAGGTGGGGTTCACACCAGTCAGGTATGGACAACACTCCCCTGGGAGACATCAGAAGCTGTAGGAAGGGATCTCAAAGCAGGCAGGAGCACCCTTACAAGCCAAAGGGGCACAGGGAAAGACTCAGAGGGAGGAATGGAAGCAAACACAGCACTGACCAGGGCTGAGGAAAGACCACTCCTTCTTGTATGGGGACAGTCAATCCCCCAGCCCAGAGCCACTGCAAACACCACCCCAGCTCTATCGAAACCTGGCTTCTGATGTGATCAAAGGGGGCAGGTTTCCACTGGTAGACCAACCTCTGGTCTGTGAGGGAGGCACATCACTTTGATAAAAAACACGATTTACTCATTTGGTAGGGTACAACTGTTGATAAGCTAGATAGATTTCAAGAAATTACAGTCCTAAATTAGTTGCAACCATAGGACAAAGTCTCTGTTCCGGTGTTTTCTCCCTCTCTCCTCCTTTTCCTCCTATACAAGGCCTTTGAAAGGATAAATAGACAAGTACTTCTCTGCAGCTCTTCCGTGCCTACTTGATCTCCATGTGAAGTTCTCCACTGATATAATTAGGAAATTGCACGCTGCTTGGATCAGCAAGAGTGCACATCTCTTTCTGTAGTGGTTACAAAGTGGTGGGTTTGCTCCAATAAAACCTAAATTAGGTCAGCATTCCCCTATCATTATCTTTGACTTGTCTGGGAAACCACACAGCGGAGAGGAAACATTTAAACTGCCATCTCTGATCCAGCTGTGTTTGCACAACTGCCAGGGACCCCGGGTGGGCTCCTGGCTGCTCTCGGGACCAGAGCCCAAACCCTCCTAAACACAGTCCGTGCACATCTGGGAAACAAAGAAAAAGACTATAAACTGTTTGGGAGTAACCTACAACCAGCAGCAGATCTTTGAAACGAGTCAGTCATATAGGACATGAAGAAAGCACGTTTTGGGATGGCAGAAGCTGCTTTTAGTCTTCACTCTCACTGATGAGCAGTTCTGTGTTATGTCGATGCATTTCATGCCCAGTGAGCACTACAGCAGGATTCCTGAAAATGCTCTTTTAATTTTAAACAAACTTTAAACTCTTCGGAAAATTAAAATGATGGAGGATTTCCCTATACTAACACTAGCTTAAATCAGTTTTCATAGCAAAAATACACTTCCACAATAGCAGGTAGAAAATACTAGACAAACTTTATGCTTTCAGCAGGCTTAGCAACATTCACTGCATGAGTAATGCCAGGAATGCAGCAGAACTGAGCTTTTAGCCATTCACACTTTAATACATTTTACATTTTAAGGTGTTGCTTTTGAAATGGTAACTATAGTCCCTTCATATTTAATAAATTTTCCATTTCTTGGGGAAAAAAAAAGGTATTTCATTAAAGCTGTAGCTCACAAACACCAACTCCAAAAGCCTACAGCTGAACATGGGCTTGGTTCCATCTGATCACCTGTAGTTATGCAAGGAGAGGATCTTTCACCAGTATCATAGAAGGCAGACCAAAGGATTTTGGTTCAATGAAAATGGCTGTGGACATCAACCAGGTGATTTTTACTATATATAGAGCAGCTGGTCTACACATTCAAGGGCAGGCAAGCTTTCATTTGCATGAAAAGCCATACAAACCAGATTTTAGGAAACAACAGCCCAGAAAAACAAGCAGCAAAGGATCAGGTCAGATATCGTCAAGGATAACTTCAGTACCTTTGACTGCCCTTTTCTTTCAGGTTTCCTCCATCTTTGTAGCTCAATAAATCTATCTCAAGATCTTCTAGAAATCAAGCATGGGATGTTGCTGCTGTGAGCTCCAATTAGGCAGGAGAGTGGTGACATGTGGGAATTACTTGCCATTATTTGATCTCAAATGACTCTCGATAATGCTTTGCTGTCGCAATAATTTGCATTCTTATTAAGATGAATTAAGATCATCGTGTTGTATCATGACACACCTAATTAATACAAACCAACTTTGTCACTTTATCAGGAATATGCATTTTCACTAAAAGCTTGATGTCCTTGCACTGAAAAGTTTATAATGTTGTCAGCTTTCTGTCTTTTCACTGCATGAACATGACAAGCCCTTTCTCTGGCTTCTTTGTGTATTATAAAGTATTTCGTGTGTACAGAGGCACCATTTTGCTGCACATAGAGTGGAAGTACAAGTGTTGTGTCAATAGTACCCTTGTACTGTTCCTGGCTTTCCCATTCAGAGATAACACAGTGCATTAATAGACTCCAGTGGATTTAGTTTAACGGCTGAGTAATGAAAAGATAACCATTCATAAAACTTGATGTGATACTGGATCCACTTGGAGCAGGACCAGGTATAGAAGCTCTGTGTGAAAGTAAGTGATGGGGAATAAGAGGCATTCCCTCTACCCTCATACACTCTTTTATTTTGACTTGGGAACAATAACAATTTTAAACACACACTATCCAAAGCAGCATGATGGAGAAATTTCCCCTCTAAAAAGCAGGAAGCTATTTATCAAAGGCTACCTTTTAATTTTGAAAAAAGACTGCATTGAAGCCAGAAGATCAGCTACCAATATTTTTTAAGTGATCTGAACCATGACAAGCTTAGCCAGCAATAGAAACCCATACAATCTATCCACTATTGTCTGAGGTTTAATACAGTTATACCAAGCCTGTAACTTCTGAGCCTCCTAATGAAAAATGTTCTATTTAACAAAGTGAACATCAACATCCTGAAGAGGTTCTTCTGCTATCTGTCTTCTACCTTTAATTTTAATTAAGGAAACAAATGGACAGTAAATTTGAAGCAAAGAATCAACATTAATCTCTAAATCAAAACGATTTACATTGAGATTACAATTAATCACATGCATGAAATATCTTACTTAATAGGGTGATGCCCTCAGTTACTTTGTTTAATCACTAAAACAATTCAATTTCCAAAATTAGAATTTGGAACCATTCCAAACATAACCCATTAAGATTATCAATCCAGCAAGAACAGTGACACTAAACCTCTGAAAAAATAAACTCTTCAAAACTTCTTTATTTCTACACTGAAGAATTTAAAGTGGGCCTCGACAGAATGACCCTCAATTAAAATAGGGAGGGGTAACACAACATCTCATCAAGGAGATGACCCCAGGACATTTGCACTGAAATCTGATGGTGACATTAATCAATACCTTCAAATAAAGGCCATTAAAGCCAGATTTTAGCCTCAAGTAAACAGAGAAACTCCACCCTGTTCCTGGATTTCCCTCCAGTTACACTGGATGTGTGTTTGGCTAATTAATATAAACAAGATTTTTGCCACCGTCCCTAATAAAAAGCAGAGGAGACAGTCTCAGACTTGCACTCAGAATTCCCAGCTGCCATGGGGGATATTGCACAGCGATAAGTCTTGGCCCAGATGCACAGACAAGTTGTCACCAAAATACAGATTCCAGGTTACATCAGTGACAGCTTCTGCAGCTGGATAAGATTTTTATTCAGGTTCACTTTAAACCTGTTTCTTCAGCCACCTTATTCAAACAGAGTTGGCATAATCCTTGTCCATGCTCTCGTGTTGTCAGAAAAGGAGAACCACATATCCTTGGGAGGACTCTCTTGTTGTGGAGTGTGTGCTGGGATTTGAGAAGGCAAACCAATGCAGGATTTAACCTAGCTGGAATATTTTAGCCAGCACATCCAAACATGGCTGGAACGCCTCACCCAAACATGAATTTACACACACCCCCCCTTTTACCTCAAGCCAAATGCCATAAGTCTTCAGGTTCTGCCTCAGCAGGATTAACACAAGACTATTCATTATGGGATCAATAAGCCTGTCCTCTCACGGGCTCTTTTTCTCTTGCCCCACTCAACTCCAACTCTGTGGCAGAGTGGATTTATTAAAAGGAATGGTGTACATTAACTGAGCACTGCTCAATGGTTTCTGTTCTCATCTTGTACTCCAGCACTACGTCTCCACACTTAAAAAAAAAAAAAAGAAAACAAAACAAAAAATAAAAGAGGAGGAGAAAGGGAATAAAGAAGAAATGGGATTGTGGTGCTCTGGATGCCCGAAAGTGTGTTTATGTATGCCTGTGTCATATCTTAACAGAGAGCAGTCACATACTGCTTTCCTGTTTAAATGACACTTCTCATATAAAAATTCATTTTTCAAGTAGATTTTCCTCGCTCCACATCTCTAGAATTGCACTGCCAGCAGAGCAGAACAAGTCCTTCTGGCTCCCTGCCCCCTCCACGTGCCAAATCTCCTCCAGTGGCACCTCAGCCACCTTCTTTTCCTCCCCCATATGGTTCCAGCCACTCAGTGCTCTGCAAATCCACCGGCAGAGCCAGGAAAGCAAAAAGCATCCCCAGCTCCTGCCCCTGAGACCCAGCCCAGCGCACCCACCTTCACAGCAGGCTGCCAAGAGCCCTGCTGGGAGACACTGATCCTTTCAGCCAGGGGACAACCCCAGTGACAAAACACGGCGACATTCACTGTTACCCCCCAAACCATCAGGCCATCTCACTGCCCAGGAGGGGTGGGCACTGTCCCTCCTGCCTCTAACCCCCAGGAAAATGCAAGGTTACCCACCAGAGCAAGCAGCCCAGAGGTGTTCTGGGACCAGCAGCACCCAAGAGCAGACATCAGCATGCGGGAACACACGCTGGGCATTTTCCTCGAGCTAAAACGCATAACAGAAGAAGGTGGCTGCTGGCGGAGACAGAGTGACAAATTCGAAGTCCAGACCACAACAGGGCAGGGTGTCCCGTCATGCTGGTGGGGAGGGAGGCTGGATTTCCTGGGGAAGCTCCCTGCACCCCATTCCCAGGCCCTGCTGATGGAGATGGGGATTGGAAGGAAAATACTGCAAGTTTAGTAGCCTTGCAGTACAAAGCCTATGGGAGAAGCAGTAAGCCATGATTACCCATGGCTGGAGCTCAAGGGCTGTGCAGATTACAGGCCTGAACTCTCACTGAGAACATGTGCATTGGCTGAATATTAACAAAATGAAAATTGTATAACAAACTCCATAAACTTGCAGAACGGTAAGGGATATCACTGTAATCTAGTGAAAACCTCACAGATATGGGGAAGTTGCCATCATGCTCAATGTTTTAGTGCTAGGTTGTATTACAGGATTTTTAATGAAGCTTCTGTTTATCCTTCTTCAGGTAAAAACGTGCTTTTGTATCTCACAGCTCTCTGTGGCAGTTCTTTTTGAGAAGACAACACATGGCACATATAAAGGAATAGAGTTAGGACTGTTCTCTAACCAGCTTTCTTATTTGCTGAAAAATATTATTTTGTTACTCCAGGGGCACTACAGGCTTCCATTTCCCCAGGTATGTGGAGGAAGTACCTGCAGTTAATGCATAAATGAGATATTGGAGGGGGCACCATTTTATAAGAAAAAATTTCTTTCCAGACAGCTTGTCTTCTTGACGTATCAACTACCACGTTGCCTTCAGGCAAGAAATAAAGAATATTAACCAACAAATCAAGTAAACACATCTTGTGTGCTTTTGGAGTGCAACAAGATAATGGTTTCCTAAATAATTCTTGCTTTTGTTATTGCAAACCCTGAAGAAGGATATATACAACACATCTTACCTCTTCTGAACACCCACAGCGATTTAAAGGGGCTCAAGAGCAAAGCATGACAATTCTCTGGTCCATAAAACCTACTGTGAAATATCAGCAAGAAGATGCAAACATCTGAAGCCCAGGGTGGTGAGAAGGTGGCAGTCCACCCCATGGGCCCGGGCACTTGCTCCAGCAGCACCACAAGTCAGGATTCCCCCCGATCTGTGCCCACTGGAGCTCCTTGGGGCGGGGATGAGGCACTGCCCTGAGCCCAGGCTGGTTTACAGCAGGCTCAGCCAGCCACTGCCACCCCACACAGCTCCCTCCATCCCACCGAGCTGGAGAGGGTTGATTGATCACGTTAATGGGGAAATGGGACACCTCACACCGGGGGGGAAACCGATCCTAAGGAAAGCATGATTAATGGAGAAGAATTGATCCTCCCCGTCCTTGTCAGACGTCCAACTACTGCCTTGAACAAAGAGGTCTGTGTGTAATGCTGCCAGGCAGTCACTTGCATCATGCCACAGCCTATCATGCCTCCCATACCTTCCCCCACTTAAGTCCACCCTTCCTTTTTAGCAGTTACTTATGTGCTAAACAACCTCTTTTTCTACACGCTCCCAAGACTGACAGTGGAAAAACATCCTTGAGGGACGGCAGCCTGATCCACCCAGGTGCCCCCAGATCACATCTCACCTTCTCTAAGAAACAAGGCCATAAAAACTTCTCAGAAAAAGCCAAGGAGCCCAGGCCAAAGAAACTCTTCCAAAGAACAGAGACAGGTGGAGGGAGGTCTTGGGAAGCTTCCTTGTGCAAAATAAGTCAACAGGTGACAAAGGAGATGGGAGGGAGGATGTGCATAGCTTCCACAGTGTCAAAACCCAGCTTGGACTAGACACAATAACATATTAATTGTTGCCTTTTGGCAGTATGTGTCACATCTGTGAAATTTATGTTTTTTTTAATCTTGATACATTTCCCAAATTAATTCCTCAGCGTGGTGAGGCAGAGGAGTCGCATCACTCTGCCTGTGAAGGGCAGGAACACACCTCTCCTTCAGATTCGACCCTCAAATCTCATTAACTGCAGCAGCATCCTTAGGGCCCAGTGTTTGCACAGGATGTCCCCGAAAGGGGAAGGGAGGGAGGAGCGATGAGAGCACCCCACAGGAGCAGACGGGCTGCCTGCTCGATCTGGCTCCACTCCACCCCCACCGTGACAGTCCCCCAGGGCACAGCTCTGCTAACAAAAAGGGGCTCTGCAAATACCATGTGAGATAAGCACAGTAGCACATGCAGCTTTTTTGGCATCTGTTTATCATTAAAGATAACCTCACCTGGATGGCTCGGGGAAACAGCCCACCTGTTTTCAAAAATAGGCTTCATCTCTTGTCTCAGCAATCTGCCTGTGCTGAGTGATGCTTTAAAAATATACCAAGACACGGTGCTAACACTGAAGCATTTCCTTACCCAGCCGGGCAGGGATAAGATCTGCGTCTCACAAAAGGCCAACATATGGTGCTGATAGCTCCCTGATTATGTCAACATTTATTAGTTAACTAAAAATCACCAGCCTCCTTTAAAGGAAGGAGCCCAGATGCCTGCAATTAATATTTCCCCACCCCACCGAAGAAACTGTAACGTAATTCCTAATGTCTTTACTTGAAAAGGCTCAAAACTCACAAATTATGTCATTAGAAACAGCAACTGGTAACAAGAGGTTGGGTATAATGTATTTTCATTAGCCGAGGCTAATTGGAGCCAAATGAGTAAAACAATGCAGTGAGGGCAGGCAACAGAAATCCTTGGGTCTTTAGGAGGCAAAATAAATGAGGGTAATCAGTGGTGTATGCAGAATACAGCATGTTCAATTAATATAAATAGGAGAGCAGTCAACTGCCTGACTCACTGGGGCACAGATGAGCGCTGGTGGGCAGCAGATGTCTCGCTACAGTGTACAAACACAGGCAGGGCAGCAGCCTGACCACGGGAAACACTCTGGGGGGTTGAGGGACACCCAGATAACAGAATTAGGGGGTTAAAAAACCCCATGGATTGGCACATGAGGGAATTCTGCTGAGCCTGGTGGAGAAACCAGCACGGACCTAGGGAGGAGATGGACAAAGGGGAGGAAACAGCTGCCTGTCATGTCAGAGCAAAGACAGTCGTGGCAGCTCTACCCTTGGCAGCTCGAATGCTTTGCCACCTGCACACGCAGATATTTTGTGGGGGTGGATTATCTGATCCATCCTCCTCCTCCTCCTCCTTTTCATCACGTCAATTTAATTGTTACAGTAACGATAGTAAATTGATTTTGCAATTTCAGCTTTCAGACCCTTCTCAAGTGAGAACAACCAACCTTGTCTTTCACTTCAATCTTCTTCTCAATAAGATCAAGGCTGCCCTCCCTCAATTTTCTCCTCTTCTAAAAGAGAGAATAATGATGAGCTCCCTCTTCAGTATTTGCTTCTGGTCCAATCTGTGGCAGGGCATGATTTTTATTTTTTTTTTTGTTCCTGTCAGGCAAATATTTTGGGACTCGAGGCTTTAGAGATTATGTTATTTTATAACTCAAAAGTCACAAAATGCACATGCTTTTTCAAGTTACTGGCATTATTATGCAATTCCCAATGTATTTTTTTTTTGCAATTCCCAAATAGGAATTGCCAATAATTCTATTGCTGTTCTCTAAGTACAAAGCTCAGACACTCTCAGCCCTGTACAGCCAACACTGAAGTCTACTGTACAAACCTTACTGAATTTAAGCAAATTCTATGAAAACTTGGTGAGCTATTTATCACTCACATCCACACAGATCCTACCTCTTTTTCGTGTTCTGCAAAACAATAATAAAATTCTGTACCCATTAATAAAATTACAATTTCATGATGAAGTCTGCACTGACTAATCTTGGCTTTCATCACTTACCATCAGTAAATGGTGCTCTGCTGACTTAAGCAGTGTACAATAAACATATTTTCAGTCAAAGCCTGATTTTATCTTATAGCAATTCATTTCTTTCTGTTTTACCATTTGATACACACAGATTTAGGTGGGTTTTTTTTTCATTCTTAATGCCAACATTCCCCTCCTTCCTTTTTCTCTCCCAGAAGAAAATAGCTTTCACATTAAAGAAATCTGGGGGAAAAGAGAGATGTGCAATGCTAGGAAGGTCAGAAAGTCGTATCATTTTGAAACTGAAGGTGTGCTGGCATTTTTATTTTGTGCTCTGTTGCCTGGCCGGTGTCTGAAGATCAGGGCAGGCAGCAAATTGGACAGGAGCTGTCCATGCAATAGCCCCACAAGAAGAAATAGTCTAACAAAAATCATCATGCAAAATTACTCATGAGCAGCTGACCGTTCATATCCACGATCTGTTAAAATATGTTCCAAATTCCTCAAGTTTGCCTAGACATTTATTTCTATTTGTTGGTCCTGGAAATCCATCTATGTTTGAATATCAAACTACAATATAAAAGTTACTACTGCAAAATCAAACAGTCCTAATCCTGGACCAAATTTTTGAAAGATGCTCAAGCTGCATCATCCAAACAACACTTTGAAACCCAAGTGGAGGCCAATTCTAGACCCTGCTATTGCTGAACGTAGAAATTCCCAGCAAAAAGTTAAGCTGAAAAAAATGAATCCAAGGAATCCACTAAACACTTCACAGGCAGCAGTTGCTGGTGTTATTTTATTTATCCTGCACCAGTCCAGTTGTGCTGAGAGACATTAATTTCCTGCTGTCCTGTGCGATGGAAATGGAATGAGTTTTAAGGCAGGCCATGCAGATGACCTGAAATAAGGGAAAGTGCAAGTCTGAGCTGCCCGAGGTTGTTGGCAGCACAGACAGACAAAAGATCAGCTCCTTGGATCACTTACAGACACTACAAAAGAAGCCTGACTTCAGTTTAAATGATTTTTTTCCTGAGAATGATTCATTCCAGGGATACTTCCCTGCGAAATACTGGAGAAAAAGAAGCAGATGACTGGTGTCCATGCACTTTTTTGGCCCTGGAATTGTTAGATTGCCACTGAAATCAAAATAATTCTGCTCCCTTCCTCCCTCAGTGAAATATGATGCGAAACTTGAAGGAAGAATCTTATACATCCAATAGGAGATTCAATAACTTTTTTTTAAAGCTAGAGAAGAATCTGTGAGGACAGGAGAAAAAACTCAACACTTCTTTGAGGTGAAATCCAAGTCCCAATTAAGACAGCAGTGAAACTCTCAAGAAGTCTAGAGATTTGCCCCTTCTGCTTTCTTGTATTCCTCTAATTTTAAGTAGCAAAGCATAAAAATGGTTAAAATAAAAAAAACCACACAACTTATATTTCCGTAAAACACCCCCCCCCAAAAAAAGACAAATCCTCAAACCCACACTCATTTAAAATAATATTTACCCCAAAACATCACGAAAATGTAAAGCAAAAGTTAAAAATCTCTGAGTGAATAATGTGGAGAAACACTGGTGACATTTATTTCCATTTTAGAAATTAATCAGGATGAGTATTTTTATTAGCAAATATATATTTTGAGAAACGAGGAATTTTCTAGAAGACCACAGGAGGAACCTAAATCAAAAGGTGTTATTCCCAAGCACCATATCCAAACCACCCTCAAAGTCAAATCTTACAGATTTTGCCATTATTAGCAGCATTTTGCTTTCACATAAAAGTGGAAGAAGGGACAGGGGAATGGTCAGAAAGGATAAGTTGCACATTTCTCAGCACATATCTGCCATCTACCTTTGTAAATATGCAACATCTTAAAACACCTTAGTTGAGTCCCCACTAGAAGAGCCTTAAAGGATCTGCTTAAGTCAGAGAGGCTTCAGCTCCAGGAAGCACCAGAAGCACATCCTGCCCTGGGACTTCCAGCAGTGCCCTGCCTGCCACCAGCCGCCCCCAGCAGGAAGGAGCCCAGCTTTGGAGAGAAGACCTGGGCAGAGAGAAGATGCAGGAAGCAAAAAGAATGAAGCTGTATGTGTTGGAATGAAGTGCCGTGAATCTACCTTCAATCAATCTCGTATCAGTGCAATGTGAACTCTAATTTATGGGGTTTAAGTTGCTCCTCTAAGTTCTTACTCCTTCCCCAAAATAATCTTCACAGAGCAGAGACGCTTCGGGTTTTCCAGGTAAACAGAGCTCGTTGAAGAACCTGTTTTCCCACATGGTATGTGAAAGTGTTCGATGGAAAACTTGGCTTAGCTTTTACTATATAGGTCATAGTATGTAGGGCAAGCAACTTGTGAGCCACATCACTGACACCAGAGGTGCTACTACACGAGCTACCTGCAACAATTCATTTTTCCAACAGCAAACCCATCCCAAAGGTTTATCTGAGGGATTGCTTAGGTTAAACTCCTGTACTGCACATTAATGCACGTGTTTGGGGCATCAGTGTCCAAAGGCTCCCTGTTTCCCACCAGCACTGCATCCTTGGCTTTGTCCTATATTGCCTTTGCTATGGAGGGAAAAGGAAATAGTGGCTCTCAAAGCCAATAATAGAAGAGGGCACATTAATTGAAAATCACTCTCTTGGGCTTGGGTATCAGCCATAGAAACTACGGGGGCTGACCTAGTGACCTTCCCATCAATGCCAGCTGGGACAGGGATCTTGTCATCTTATTTTCCTTGGAAAAATAAAGCTCTATGAAATCCACAGTCTTGTATCACTGTGTAATAGAAGAATATCACAGGTGTGTGGTGTTTGTATTTTACAACATCAGCATTTCAACGGGACAAAACCATCAGTGAGGGTTTCCACTGCACCACAGCCAGAGAAACCCATTGGAGACTTCCCAATTGTATTTCTCAGCCAAAGAAGATGGAGATACTTCTGCTAATGTTTATTGAACAGAGTCACAGCTGGGGGTTCACCTCTGCAGTGCCCAACTAAGCAGATTATCAAGATACCAGGGGAGGTTTCTCTGCAGATGCTCTTTATTTGCAGAGCACAACCACAGCAGGGTTTCTGGCATGATAGGCTGCCCTGGGTTTTGGCTGTGGAAAGAGTGCTGTTCCCCAACAAGGAGGCTTAGGAGGCTCCCAATATCCTTGTTCTGGACATCGCTCAGGAGTCCTGCATCTGTTATTTCCAAAGAGGAATATTTATTCTCTCTCTCTACTCCATGGAAATTACATCAAATCATTAACCTTCCTCCCCCCACCCCGCAAAAAAAAGGCAAAACATCTCCGCCAGATCCCTCCAGCACTGCAAGTCTGGAAACCATGTTATCCACAGTTCACAGCTGTGCTTTGTCATATTTAGTAGTCAGTAACAATGCCAGTGAAGTCCATCTTCAGACTCTGGTGTCCCAGTCACACTCTTACAATGGAACCTGCACAAATGGCCCTGTTTAAATCTGTGCTTGCCACAAACAGAAGACCCTTTTCCAATTACCACTTGTATGCCACCCTTATCCCAAGTTCTACCTATATTCCTCTTTCCAGGTTGCTAACAGGATGTTATGTCAATAAAAACAACCAGTACCTGGCTAAGATGAAAGGCCCCAAAATTCTCCCAAGCAAGTCCTACTCTGATGAACATTTCCCACCTTTCAGGCACAGAGAGTTACATTTCATCTGCTGTAAAGGTACAAACATTTCAGCTGCTGTTTTCTTTTAAATATTAAAGCAGCAGCTCAAGGTCAGCATCCATTTTGAACTGTCCTGTTAACATGCAAGTTCCAGCTCATTTCTCCCACTTCTCTCTTACAACAAGAAGAGGTTCTCTGTCCTTCTTATATTTAAAAAAGAGACTGTTTTACTCTTGAGCAATAACATTAGTAATTCAAGTTAAAAAGAGAGTAGAGAAATTAAGGGATGGGTGCAAGAGAGCACCAAGACTTTATGAAGGTATTTACCATAGGCATGAGGAATTTAGGTTTTTCGGAAGACTCACCAGCTGTGTAAAAGCACTAACACAAATAGAGGGTGTATTCACTCCAAAAAAACAAAAAAAAGGCAGATAATCAAAAATGCCTCACACTCACCAACACTATAACAATAGCAGAAAACTCAGCAGCCACCAGGTAACAAACCCAGGACTTTCTTGCACTCAAAAGCACCATAGCAGCCTTTTCTGTCATTACTCTGAGGCAGGTATCTCTCACAGCGTTATCTCAGACCTCTCCAGCTCAGAACACTGCAAAGCACAGCATTTTGTGTTTAGAATACACTGGAATTAAGACTTTGAGATTACTTTCTGAATAATTTCAGAACTCTTTAGCTCAGTGCCAGCAGCTGTTGTTCAGTTCCCTTTTTTTCCTTCAGACAGGAGAACAAAAGCTCCTGCAGCTGCTGAGCATCAGGTCCCTTCTCTTCTGGGAGAACTTTCACTGTGACCATGAAGACCAGCTCAGCAAGGAGTAACTTCATCAGTCCATCCAGTGCCATCACAGCTTATTGAGCTACACTTTTAATTTTTACTTCAATACTTCTCCACAAACAAACCCTAGTTTTCCTTTCTACCTCTAAAAGTGATGAAACATTTCTTTCTTTCTACCTCTAAAAATGACCTTCTTGCAAAAGTGTCCCTGCCACAACATCAGTTCTGGTAGCCAGACCCCCCTGGACATCTGATAGACCAGTGAGCAGGAAGAAGTGCAAGGTGACCCAGCCCACACAGCTGGTGCTGGTGGCTCTTGGGCCACATCAAACTATTCTTACCACCTGCTGCTTTTTCCCCCCAATCTATATTTGATTCACACAAATCATGTGGGATGAGATTTTTATATCACCTGAAGCAGCACACGTGGCATGGTTTGTTTGAAAGTTCACACAATGCTGTTCTTTGCTGTCTTGTTTTTTTCTGTGCCACCAGATACTGCTTTAAAACATTACAGATATAACCCTTGAGACCCTTCACGAGAGGGCATCACCCACTGTCACCAACCTTCTCTGCTGGGGCAAGAGCTCATTCCACTCAAAAAGGGATCTTCTGAAAAATTCAAAGGAAGCCTCAAGAAGAAAACCCCTTCTGCTCCTAAAAAAGAGGCAGAGCTTAACTTAAATTGCTGCCTGAACTTTGTGCTGCACTCCCACCATCCATTGCCATTGACGAGTCAGCTGTGATTAGTCATCCATGATTGCATGAACCAAGACAGCACACAAAATAACAATTAGCAGATTAGCATACACATATAACTTCGCAGTCTCAGCAACACCTTTCCAACATTAACTCATCAGGGTTTCTTAAACTCCTTGCACCTGCCTCTCACCCATCTCCCTCCTTTGCATTTCCCCTCCTTTCCTGCTGAGCTCTTGCTTGCTTGCCGGGAATCTCCTTCCCCTCCCAGCTGTGAGAAATCTGTATTCTGCCCTAACCACACCTTACTCGCTCCCTCACCTTCACTTTTCACCCTCAGGCATCCTTGTTCCAATTAAAAAACCCACCTGGAAGATGCCTAAATGCCCTAATGAATAGTGAGATGTAGCAAAAGAGGTATTTAGAGCTTTACTATGTGAGCAACACAGAGGAAAGGAAATATGATTGACAGAAATAAGGTGAAGCATGTTTGCCTCAAAGTGAGGACAGCAGAGGACTATGGAAAAGAACGAATTAGCGGAAAAGAACGAATTAGCAGAAAAGAAGAAAAGAACCATTATCATTTATTTTTTCTTACCAACAAGGTCTCAGGTGTGGTGAGTTCTCTTGTTTCAAGCTGCCCATGGAGACACAGCACCATGTGAGCCTGAAGGAAAGACCACAATCTCATGCTGACAGACATTTAAAATGCCTTCAAATTCTGTGTCTGGTTTCATTCCTGAAAAAAGTCCAGACATTCGCAGAATTGAAGTGAGATGTGGATAAAATTCACTTTGTGTTCCAGAAAGAAAAAGAGAAAATTGTAAAATAAATACCAAAGATTCAAACTTTGCTTTCTGTTCAGTATAACTTTTTTTTTTTTTTTAAAAAAAAGAAATTACAACAGAAATTTCAAGGAAAGAATGAATAATTTTTGGGGATGTGTTTGGCCTTCAGAGCTCTGAGCATACATTGCCAGCTCATGTCCAGCTTTTCATCCATGAGGATCTTTAAGTCCTTTTGTTTTCATTCCTCAGTTCATTTCTCAGTCTGTACTCATGTCTGGGATTGCCATGGGCCAGGTTATTTTCGCATTAATTTTTCACCTTCACTTATTTATGAAAAAATTTCAAAGCAACTGTTTGGAAGTTTCTAAGAATCTGGAAAGTGAAGTCCTCAAGCAGCCTTCAAGTGAAATGGTGAGGAACCTCTGCTGCAGCAGCTCAAATGTGACAACCTGATGGAAAGGACTGCACAACAAAATACAGAGATCCACAGAGAAAAAGAAGTTCACTGGTGGTACCGGACCCCCAGAACCCCTGAGGAGCTTCAGAAGAAGTGGATCACTCCTAGTTTCATCCTTGTTCATGCTGCAGTGGCTCCACATTCCAGATGTCCTGTGGTCACACACAGGGTCCAGCGTGGGCTGTATTTCCTCCCTTGGTAAATAACTTGTCGTATTCAAGAACATTTCAGGGTTCCTGTGAGGTGTTGCAGACACCTGAGGTGGGAATTTGCTCCTGCTCACACCGTGTGCTTTTGATGCTCAGCACCTGATTATGGGGTTTGAGGTAAGAAGCCTTCCTAAAGGTGACACCAAGCAGGACCAGTTTATTTTTAACTTTCTTTCACAAGATAATTTGATTTCCTAAAACAATCTGGGAATTTGACATAGGAAACCTCCCATTTTCCCAGGGACCAGCTGACAACATCCCCCTCTGCTCTCATTCAGTGGCAAAAGGCAGCTGCAGCTGCTGGTCCTTCCTGTTACTGCATTTGGGGAAACACCTCTGGGCTTTCGAAGATGATGTTCTGCAGGCACACACAGAACAGGGGGTAAGAAAAGAAAAGGGGGGAAAAAAAGATTGGCTAATATTTGTAAAGGGGGGAAAAAAGAAATTTTTCCAACTCATAGCTATCCATTCTTTCCATGCAGCAAGGCAATGGGATTTGAGCCTCTGGAGTGTTTGAATCCCACATGCTCTTTGCCTTTGTGGAGGGTTCCCTGGGTGACCCTGAGTGTCTGCAGCTCACAAGGCTGTTCTTATCCCCTGCAATTTCTGCAGGGGCTCTGCAGGCATCACACACATCCCATGCAGCCCTCTGGAATTCCATAGACAGGGCTCAAGTAGGTAACCTGCTGCCTCCTGGCATCAGGGCATTGCATCTGAGACCTTCCAGCTCTTCCACATGGGTCTCCCGGCTGGAGAAAACCTCCAAGGACATTCACAGTGAAGGCAGGGACTCCTACCTTGGAGCAGCATCTTGTTTGCACAGTGTAATGCTGATCGAAACCCAAGATATGGCATGGTCATGATGGGGATTACTTTTGTTCTGCTGGTGACAGGAAACAAAAAAAGTGTTGTGGTAAAGCTGACTCCATAAATTACGTGCAGCAGAGCTAATGCAGGTGTGCTTTCTTGGCCCAGGCTTCACATGGAGCAGGCAAGGGACTCAAGTGGTGGCTCTGAGGCAGGGAAATTTGAGATTGGTGGGGCTGCCTTCAGCAGAAAACTGATTATTTGGAATTAATGTTAATAAATCTAGCTCTCTTTTCCTGTACTCACTCCCCCTTCTCCCACTCCTTCCACACGGTCTCCCTGCCCATTCCAGTAGCCAGCACAAAACAAACCTCTTTCCTTTTCTTCGTGCCACATACATCCACTGATACAAAACCTTTGTGTCCCTTGCCATGGCTGACATGCCAGCCAGGGCCAGCAATCTTCACTTGGCACAAATTTCCATGTGAAAGGAATATTCTGAAGAAAGCCTGTGGGACGGAGCCAAGGTAAAAGCCCCTCACTCCCTCCAGCAAATGCTGCTGTCCCAGTGTGCAAGTGTGAGCCCACTGCCCTCCAAACCACCGTTCCCATGGATTTGTCCCAGGTTGGAGCCTGTCATCTTCACAGCAGGAGTAGGAAGAGGCTTTTGCAGTGGGATGGGGATCGCCAACAGCACAATCATTGTTTCTTCACAAAGGAAACAAACTTCAGTCTGAGGTTTTGGCCCGCAATGCCTCCCTAGTGTAAACAGTTGCATTGCTCTGGGAGGGGTTACCTGGCAGGGAAAAGCTATAATCACATGCAGTGGCTGGAAGCGAAATCCAGGTGATTTAAAAACAGAAGCAAGGTACCCATTTTTAGCAGTTACCCACTGAAATGAGCTGCCAGGGGGTGAAGTTGGGCCCTTTTTGCTTTGTTTAAATTTTTCAGATCAAGACTAGATGCCTTCCCTGCGTCAGAAGTTGTTGCTCTTGGAAGAAAAGCAGATCCGAGACAAGCTGCAAATACCCTCGCACGGGGTGAGCACTGTGAAAGAATGAGGCTCTGTAGAGCCAGGGTTTCAGCAGGATTATTAGAAACGACCAGTACTGGTGCTGCTACTCTTTCAACTCGAGCCATTAGTTGGATTTGGAGTCTTGCCAGCACCGTCCCTCAGGAGGGGAAGTGGGCACTGGAATTGGGAATGTCTTCATGCTGCCCGTCCCTGAGCACATGGCGAATTGCACAGGAACAGGCAGTAGCTACACTGGCGAGCCAAAGCCCTTCCCAGGCACCTCGGCAACAAAAATCCTCTCTTAACTTTGATTCCGAGCATCACCATCAGCTTTCCTGCCGCCTCTTCAGCTCATCTGATACCTGTTGCTCAAATAACCACACGCAAACTCTCATCCCTAAGTTTGCCTCCAGACTCTGGGGCAAAACTGCCTGGTTTTTCTGGTCAGTAATTCTTACTATTTCGGTCACCCACTTCTGTAGGGATCGCTTCCACGCGATGCGAGGCGGGAGAAGAGGGCAGAGCGCCGCGCGGCTGCAGCTCCGCAGCGGAGCCAGGGCTGCTAAAACATCCCGGCGCACCCGCTGAGCTCCGCGGGCAGGGTAACACTCGGCCCGCGAGGTGCGCTGGCGCACGCAGCGAGGATGCGGACGGGATGCTGCGCCGGGACCCATCCCAGGGGCGGGAGGATGCCGGCGCGTTATTCCGTGCTGCTGCTGCACTGGCCTGGGGAGCTCATGCCCTCCTGCCGGGCCGTGCCCCGGCGCGGCGGGTTCCCTTTCCCGAGGGGTGCGGAGGAGGCTCAGCACGGCCCCGGCGGGGTCCGGCTTTGAGCGCGGCTCTAGGCCCGGTCCTAAGGCCGCAGCTGCCCTCTCGCGGCCGCGGGCGGGAATTGCAGCGCCCCCCGCCCGCCGCCACCGCGGGGCAACAGCGCCGCGCCCCGGGCACGGCCGGAACTGCCGCGGGCGTTCCTGAGCCCAGCTTTTCCCTTCCCAGCCAAGTTTTTATCGCAAATTACAGCTAGAACGTTCTTCCCTAGGAAAGGAATCTGCTCATCACAAGCTTGCTCTGGGCAGTGACTTGGCCTGCCCTCGAAGCAAACGCCTGATGTGTGGTGTGACATTGTTCAGTACTGGCAGTCGTGAGCTGTGGATGTCAGTGCACTGGCCCTGAAAGAGGTTATCAGTTACCCTTAATGTGTGCAGTGACTCAATTCGGGACTTTTGTGCTTCCTCCTCACACTTGCACTGAGGGACTCCAGCTTGTAGGCTTGTTACTTACTGAGAGGTTGGCAAAGAGGAAGCATCGCACACAGAAACACTGCTGGTACATCACACTCGCTGGGCTCCAGACAGAAGGCGGTCACATGTAAACACACTACACACCACTCAGGTACATCACACTACGTGTAGAACCGCACATTTCCCCACTGTGACCCCCAGAAGCCCCGTGCCTGTCCATGCTCAGCAGGGAATCCACTCCCGCACTCCTCCCCCAGCTCCTCCTCACCCTTCTAGTTCCTCTGCACCCCCTCCCCTTGCCCCATCAGCCACGGTGATCGCTACAGGACTCCTCATCTCCGCGACGATCTCTTGAAATGCCTTTTGTCTCCAACAGCTCATCGCCCTGCCCCTCACCTGCTGAGATCAGCCGCTTTCCTTTGGGGAAAAAAAAAGAACAAAAAATGAACTCTGGGAATAATAAAGAGTTCAGAAAACTTTCAGGATCAAAAATAAATAAATAAAGGGGAGGAGGGAGGGAGGATTGCGTGCTTCTTTTTGATTAATTCCTTCCCTTCCCACCCCCAAAGGCCGTGGGGTAAATAAAATGAAGTACAGTCCTGACAGACACAAACCTTGACTGTCTGTTTATAGATGGTGAGAGTGCCAATATTCCAGAGGGACTGTGCAAAACGAACCTGTCAGTGAATGGGAGCACATGTTAGAGAGTGTGAAGGTACATGCTTCACATTAAAAACAAATCCTTCTGAATGTGCAGAATACCCTGAATCTACATCTGCCACACTAAGTTATTTCTATGACCTCCTTAAAATTCATCCCCGAATTTTATTTTCCACATCTTGGAAGTGTTAGATTTGTAAAACAGGGTTGTAACTGCAGCTGTTGAGAAGTTCAGCTCTGAATAAGGATGGAGCTGAATGTTGGCTGGAATTCTGATTTCTACCTCAGAATATTCTTCCATCTTTTGGAAGCTGCCCAGTTTGGGAAAGCATCATTTCTGCCTACGACTACAGTGCTCAGTGATACCACCACATCTCAGGGTGATGTGGAGATGTTCTTTTCATGCCTGACTCACCCCAGCTCCATCACCACCTTGTCCTAATCCTCTCAGTCTCTCAGCACCAACTCCCTGTGCAGCTGCTTTTGCTTCCATATTGCCACCACTTTATCCCAAAGAGCCACATCCAATGCCACTGATGCCACAGCCCTTGGAAATAATCTCAAGGGGCAGAAGGAAGCCAAACATGGCCAGGCAAATGACTTTTTGTTTTTTAATCCTTTGTTGCTGTTACCACTCACTGACAAAGGGAGCAGATTGGAGGATGGTTTGTGCTGTACAGCAAATTACAGTGTGAATTTTGAGTCAGGTCTTTGATCACGCCTCATCTGTATTCCCAGGCAAACACAACACAAGAGAAACATGCCCAGTTATGAGACATTGTTTAGTATCAACTAATAACCCTACTGATTGAATTTCTTTTTTACATAATGAGTTATAGCTACATTATACACAGCCACCTGCATTAGATTGCAGTTGGATTTTCCAAGTGCCATTTCTCAGATGTAAGGTTTTTATAAAAGCTTTTCTCACAGCAAAAGCCATAGACTTTCGGTCATCCTGACGGAACAGTGTCACAAGTTTGTATCTGCCGTTCAACAACAAATTAAAACTTATTTCTTTTATCTGCACACACATAAATACAGGTTGGGACACAGCAAAAGGCAAACCTCTTCACTACAAAACAGGCCAGTTTGCTCCTTCTGATCCCAGTTTTACTTAGAGGTGGAGGAGAAGAACACTAAGTATTTTTTCTCTGCTCCTACACATCAATAGAGCTGGAAGATATCGCCTTTCTCTGGTTGGACTTTGCCAGTAGAAATAGAACAAAACATTTTAGCTCAGCACTCCTAAGTAACAGCTCTTCCTACAGGACTTGGTCTGAAATATCTCAGAAAATCCTCAGAAAACAGTTCAACCCTTTCCCATCCTTTAGCAGGAGCTCACACCACCCAAAGGCACCAGCACAACTTCCCCAGGTTTGAGTCGTGTCTCTGCAGATTATTCAAAGTCCTAACATGAAACAAAACCGAAAAAAAGGCAAAAAAAAAAAAAGAAAAAAAGAAAAAAAATCACTACCACACCCCTCCCACATGTTCTGGATTCCAACCTTGACTCAGGTATCACTTAAAAAGCATGAAAAAAGCCACGTGGAAGAAAGTGCGGGAAAATATTCTTTTCCCTGGCTACTCAAAATCAAGGTGCCTAGTGCTTACTGGAGTTTTTTATGTTGCATTTTTATATCGTTGCATTTTTATATCATTGCAGGTGAGTGTTGCAAGCAGACAGACCTCCCTGGCCACCACATTTCCTCGGAGCAGAGGGGACCGACCCTCCCACCCTCAGTGGTGGGTCACAGTCCCCTCACAATTGTGCTGTCACATTGTTTGCCTTCAGGACCTTCAGAGGGATCACCACCTTGAGCAAGAAGCCTGACTCCGGGTTTTCTTCGTGCTCCAGCATCACCAGGAAGGCACCCATGGACTGCTCTTGTGCGCTGCTCTCCGGACCAGGTGTCCCTGCACTGAGGCATCATCTGCACACACAGCAAGTTTAGCTGAATGTTACAATATTAAAGCCATGTGAAGTTCTCTGCACTGCCCAGGTCACTCCAGGTTCACTCCAGCCTTCAAACTGGTATTTTTGAGACCAACAAACATCTTCCACAAAGAGGCTTCACCTCAGCAAGGAAGACCTTGAAGGATCATGATGAATTGGGTGAGTGTTTCCTGCCCTGGGCACACACAGACCTCGCTCACGTGCTGCTCAAGGACAGGAACTGAGGCTCTTGTTTGCTCTCAAATCTGCCCTCCAAGGAAATGCAGAGGTGACTGTGCTGGCAGAGACGAATCACCAAGCCCCAGGAAAAATGTCATGCAGGTTGTGTGAGTAACTCCTGGGGGATAGCAGGAAATCATTAAAAAAGAAAAAAAAAAGGGGGACTTGAGCAATGTGAAATGTTATTGTGGTTGAGAAGAGAAAGGGACCCTTCTGTCTGTGCATTAAATATGAGAATAAATGCATTCAGATGCAACATTTGCAACAATGAAGACAGTAACACCTAGCACTACTGCAAGAGACAACTTGCTTCCCCTTCTGCTTGCTTCAGGTTTTATGACAGACCTCTGCATTTAAAATTAAAGAAGAGGAAGAAATAGNGGAAAAAAGGGAAAAAAGGAAGAAGGAGGAATGGAAAAAAAGAAAAGGAAAAAAACAGGAAAAAAGAAAAAGATGAAAAAACAGGAAAAAGGGGAAAAGGGCAGAAAGGGGAGAAAGGAAAAACAAGAAAAAAAGAGAGAGAAAAAAAACAACAAAAAAAGGAAGAAGGGGGGGAAAAAAGGCCACAAGAATTTGAAATTAAAACATACTAAATCCAACACATTCAGGAGCACAAAGGTCACCTGATAACTTTCACCTGCAGAGATCAAACTACACAAACCACAAAAAAGTAGTTACAGAGAGAAATCCAATCTGGCAGCCCTTCACTTTAGACCTGGGATCTGAAGCTGCACTTTTCTGGCCCAATTTTATTTGTGTTCAAAAACTGTAATCGTACAAAAAGCATCTCTCTAGAGACAGTGGTACACACAGTACTCACTTTTGTAGCTGGCAAGTCCACCTAACCCAGCTGGGATTTACCAGGTTAAAAACAGACATTGAGGATTTGAAGTGTGGCAGGTGACTGAAGCAACCACCATCTCCCACTACCTTTAGTTGTTGGATTTTTACTTCTTTTTAATGGATCCAGGACAAATCTACGAGTCATTTTCTTACTATTGAACTACAGTCCATAGTGCACATAGTCCACAGTATTTGCCAAGTGAGTATCTAGTCAAATATTTGGAATTTTTAAAAAGTTCCACTCCAAACTTTTTTCCATCATCTCTGTTAGGAAGCTCTTTGTTATGCATCTTTATTATATTATATAGAATTGTACCCAGCCCATAATCTGATTTATCATGTTGTAGTCTTCAACACTATTGATAAATGAAAACAGTTCTAATAATCAATCCTATTTAAATGTAAATTTGGGACAATGCCCTTAGGTTTGCAGGATTGCTTTTGTCACCTCTGTAAAGTAATGTTAATATCTTAATCATTAAGTTTCCAAAAGCTAGATTTAGAAGTATTTTCAGGAGAAACACATCACAACCATTGAAGAGTTGGAAATCCATGTGAGTTGAACCTGCAGAGGTTTTACATCTACAAAAATAATGTTGTGCTTGAATGTGTCACTCCTATTAAAAAAAAAAAAACAACCTGCTACATTCGTGATCATCATTAACTTGGGAATTAATGAGCTTGTTTGGTATTGGTAAAGTGGCGTAAATAAAGTGGCATAAATAACAAGGACCCTGTACTCTTACAACATTTTCAGGCTCTGCAAAAGGTTAAATGATGGATGGAAACGGCCACGTGGCCCCAGTTGTGCTGTGCTGGGACTCCCCATGTTAATGATGTTTGCACATGGGGGAAGAAAGTGCCTCTTGAGGAAATAGAAAATTAGCTCAGAGAAGCAGAAACTTCCTTTAAACAACCCATTGGGAATGGGAGAAGGGGAACAACGTTCCAGGACAACCATTTCCCTTTTGCATGCTGAGCATGTCAGGGATTACATGGAGTGTGTCACCAGCTTGTGGGAGCAGAAGGAATCTGTAAGTGAAGCAAAGAGTTGAGAATTTCAAGGTGAAAGGGTGAGAACTAGAAGATAATAGAAGTAAAAATAATTCTCTTTTAAGCCCATTTCCTAATTTGTAATGCTCTAGTTACTGTAAGCAGATAGGAAAAGTAGGAGGGCTCTAATTCTCTCCAGCCTTCCCCAGGATCCATGAGGCCAAGGGAAGATATAATATGTGCTTTCTGGTGCAGAGTCCAGATTTAGGGCATTTTGGGTACAAGAGAGTTAGAGAAGTGGACACTCATAACAGTCCCACAACACTGATGGTAACTGCACCACCTCCATGCAATTGCAACATGGCACAGTTACTAATTAAACTTACGCATTTATAGAATGTTTCTGACTCCCAGGACGTGAGAAATCACAGTTTAGTGTCAGCACAAACAAGTTGCAGGACAGTTTTGCTTAGCAACTTTCTCCATGTGAAGTCACACATCCAAAAAATGCCAGGATAATCAGACACCCTTACCTCTGTTCTGCTGAAGGACGGGTTTGATGTTGTTTTCAGAAGAGCCAAAGAGCTGTTTCTTTGTGCCACAGGACCACCAAGAGGAGACCAGTTTCTCCCCATGGAGCCTTAGACTACTTGGAGCCCACAGCCACATATGTGCCACACCAGGGTTTAAAAAAAAATCTATACATCCTATTCAGCAGTGTCAGCTGGCTGCCAAAATTTTTCAGCTATAGCTTGTGAGCATCCAATTTTCTTCAGGTTTGAACCAAAGCCTTCTGCTACATATGTAGAAGCAGTAGGGCAAACATAGTGTTTGCACTCCCAGTGCAAAATTGCTGGTGGTTGGTTTTCCCTGACGTAAAAACCTCTAACTGTTTTAATTAGAATGTTCTAGCCCGGTATTTTTATGATCTAATGCTTTTATTGTCACCACTCAGCGTACCAGTGACACTGCTTGTGCTTAGCAGCTGGAAATGGGTGGCAAAGCACGAGCTGCCTTGTCAGTCACTCCCTTCTCACTTGTGCTGCTCAGGGAACTCAATCCAGCCCTCCTGGGCTCCAGCTACAAAACCTGATGGATTCCTAATCCCAGTTTGGACCAAAAATATGGAAGATCAACTAGCACTGAAATTCAGCTCACTTGGGGGAGAATTTGCCCTTCTGCTCCTCTGAAAGCCCTTGTCCTCACTATTAACCCTTCACTAAAACCAAAGTAATTTGCATATCATTCTCCTGCCTCCAGCAGAGTCCTTTCCCTTTCTATTTAGGGGAAGCAGTTCCCAGCAGACAGAAGTGTCCCTTTTTTCTTTCTCAACCAAAGCAATTCCCTATAAAAAGAGACTTTTATGATTATTACAGTAGCTGCCATGTGTGTGCCGTGGCAGCACTCAAATATCCATCCGTTCCTGTCACAGGCTATACCACCGGCAGCAGCACCAACACAAGTTTAAATGCAGAAATAGGTCTGCAGGTAGCCAGGGGAACCCCCAGCACCCCACCCCAGACATATTCCAGCAGCTCCAAGGGGCTGGCAACACCCCGGAAGATGCAGGAGACACACTGGAAATACTGAGATCCTTTTAGTGCCATAACATCTATTTCTAATGGCAATGTTTAAAATGTATCTCACAACCTGAAGTTTCTAATTCCAGAAAAAAGAAATGACTGTTGATCTGAGCCTTTCAGATGCACATCAGCCTGCAAGTAATTGAAGACAAAAGTGGGTTTTGCTGTAATAAACCTTCATAATGAAACACCAGAGGAAAATCCTAAAATTCAACTCAATGCACCATATTAATCTTCAGAATGGGATTTTCTTGCCACTAATCTTGTTAGAGCCAAGGCACTGTGCAAATCATAGAATCATAGAATCAGACAGGTTGGAAAGGACCTCTGAGATCATCAAGTCCAACCCTTGATCCAACACCACCGTGGTTACCAGACTATGGCACTCAGTGCCACGTCCAGCCTCATCTTGAACACCTCCAGGGATGGAGAATCCACCACTTCCCTGGGCAGCCCATTCCAATGGCTGATTACTCTCTCTGTAAAGAATTTCTTTCTGATATCTAACCTAAACCTCATCTAAACACATAATTACCAAAGAGATATTAAAAGGATCAATTTATTTCAATAAAAAATGCTAACTTTGAGAAAAATTCATTAATACTCAAAACCCAGCCACGCAATAAATAATACTAATGAACTGAGAAAAGGGAATAGATGATCAAGTACTGACATGATGTCTGATGCTCATTGGTGTTAAAGAGGAACTGACAATTACTCCACTTGAAATGTAATTCTCACAAGGGAAAGGCTAAAGTGAAAGAAAGACTTGCTAAAAATATGTATGTACATATATATATACACATTCTTAAAAGACATTAGGATGAAAACTAATTTCATTTAGTCCTAAGGAGGCCGTATTACCATTTTCATCATCCTTAAGCTGTGTTTACGTTAGCAAACAGGGCCGTGCAACAAGAGCATGAAACAGCTGTTGCCCAAATGCTGCCAGCACACAAACTGTACATTTTTGGGGGGGTTACTGGCAGCTGGTTCCATGGTGGTCCTGCAGACTGACTGCCCCACACCAGGGGCTGGTTTTCCCCCAAGGGAACTCAAAAGTGCATCCTCTTAATGTGAATCAAAACACAAGGAAATTTTCATCAAAACCAGCCTCCTTTACTTGCACCAAAATGTTTCGTGCATCAGGAGCACGCAGGACACCGTAAATGGCTCACTCCAGGACAGAACAGCTACACTAACCCACAGTGCCTAAAGGATCCCATGACAGTGAGGGGTTCCCTAAAATAGCCTTTTCAGTAACAATGGGCTGTGATAGCTGTCAAGAGAGAATGTAAACACATGCTTTTCCATGTGCTTGCAAGCTCCTGCAATTTGCTACAAGGATTTTTGATTTGCTGAATCCAAACCCACGCTTTGGCATTTTGGGATTACAGTACGGCTATTCAAATAGTGCACTTCGAGTTAGCCAGGCTGCTTCAGTGGACGCTGGCAATAATTTTCCATCAGCTTCCAGTGCAGGCTGAGACACGTTCCACCACTACCTGTACATTCACTTCCCCCTAATCTGGCATTTGCATTTCACAGAATCAGTGAAGTTGGAAAAGACCTCTGAGATAATCGAGTGTAACCTATGACCTAACGCCACCACTAAGTGCCATGTCCTGTCTTTCCTTAAATACCTCCAGCACCTCTCTGGGCAGCCCATTCCGAGGAGTCTAAACCCCCTCTTTGTGAAGAAATTCCATCCTATTGTCCAACCTAAACCTCCCCTGGCACAGCTTTAGAGTGTGTCCTCTCATCCTGGAAAAAGACCGACCCCCACCTGTGTTATGGGTGATCAATAA
>VXAY01001760.1:0-13935 GCA_013399855.1 Oxyruncus cristatus
GGCCTACACTCTGCTGCCAAAGGTATTGAGAGAAACACATTAGCTGTGGCGTAGAATGGGGTTATGGACTCAGTAAGGTAGGGGAAAACTGGGACATGGACTCAGCAGGGAGAGAAACTGAGACACTTTATTAAAGGGACACAGCCCTTTTATAACTTCACACAAACACAAAAACATTCCTTAAAAGGCAAAACCTCTGACCGCAGCATCTAATTGGCCGCTGCTGTTACCTGGGGACAGGGCAAGCTCTGGGGCAGCAGCTCCTAGCAGCTCCACTCCTGTGATGAGCTGCTCTGTGCTCTGCTTAGCCCAAACCTTCTGTTAAGGTCTGGTTCTTTCCCCAGGCCTTTAGCCTGTCTAATTCCCACATGAGCGATATCAATTGTGGCACCACTGTCCTGCCTTTGACTCCGGTTTTGTATTGAAGTTCCAGCACTCTATCCCAGCTGAAACCAGAACACTTTTATGACAGATTTATTTACCACTGTTAATCAACTAAAGAAGAAAACTACATAGCAGCACTACATCCATAAAGAATTAATGAGTAAAATAAAATAACCCTTAAAAATTGAAATCCATTTTTCATAAAATTATGGAATCATTTAGGTTGGAAAAGACCTTTAACATCATTGAGTCCAATTGTTAACCCAGCACTTCCAAGTCCACTACTGAACCACATCCCCAAGTACTACATCTACATGTCTTTTAAATCCCTCCAGGGGTGGTGACTCCACCACTGCCCTGGACAGCCTATTCCAGGGTTTGACAACACTTTCAGGGAAGTCTTTCTATCTCAAAGAAACTCCTCCCAATATTGAGAGACTTTGCCTAAATGAGAATTTGAGGACTCTTGTCTCATGACAATATTTTACAGTAAAACATCTGAAACACTGCTCTTTTTTGATTTTTTTGACTGCTCTTTATAGCAAATTGTCTGATACAATCACTGAAGTTTTTCATACATTAATCAAGAAGACAGCAAGAGAGCTAAGAAATATTATTTAAATAATCAAATGCTTTTATTATTTGTTTTATAATGCTTGAAAGATGTTCAGTCTAAATAGGGAAAGTAATTTTTTTGTCTTGGTTGGGAAAATGGTAGTTTTGAATGGCCCAGAACTTATCTCGGTTGTTGGTCAGCTTTACTTAGGTTTACTACTCACTGCACCAAAAACTCACTGCATCTGAACCAAAAAATCACTGTGCCTAATTTTTTATCCTAGTATAAACTTGTGAGACTTGTATCAGACTATAAGATCTCACAAAACACCACAAAATTGCAATGTGTCATTACAAAATTGTATGTCATGTTGAAAAATTGGAAGCAGCAGTTGCAAAACTGTTTTGATTTAGTATAAAAATAAACAACATTGTGTTCATGTTAGCAGATGTTTCCATATGTAATTGAATAAAGCTGTTTTGGTTTTGTTTTAGTATACTTGCTGATTTTGTGCTTTCTAGTGCCTTCGGTGCAATAGTCATACAACATAATGAGTTCATTTTCATACAACTTGTCTATTTAATTATAGTGAAAGGCTCTGCTGCTGCTGTACTGGTGATCATGATCTAAATTATATGTAAAAGGGAAAATAAAAATAAGTGGAGGCCTTGCAGAAGTCTAAAAAGTGGTAAAGGAAGATATAAATGTTTCTCAATGACATGTTAGTTTTCCATTTTTCATCTATCCCCAAAAACATTACACAGTTTTTTCCATTTGTATTCAAGACCCTTGAAGTTACTGTTATGTTCTAATTGAACTTCTGAGAAGTGGTTTTGGTGCTGATCCAAGATTTGCTATTTGCATGTGGATATCAGTCTTAACCTGTTCATATTTTTGGTATAGGACATTATTTCTGTAATGTCTTTACATAGAAGTAGTGTTGTCATTTTGTTACCTGGTTTTCTGAGCTGTGATAAAAGCAAAAGTAGTTAAAAACCCCATTAATTTAGAAGCCAGTAATGTCCTCCCATAATCCTTTTAACTATTAAGGAGAAAATGTAACTCTACGTTTTCAAGGGTGACCAAACTAAATCATTATAGTATATTAAAATATCTTAATTAAACTTGTTGCCATATCAGTAATTCAACATACACATTTGTGCTGTTTTTAGTTTGTAATGTCACTTGTTGAAACCGTCACCCCTCTTCTTGTCTAATCTGCTTTTCTCCTTATGTAAGTATAGTAGTAATGTACAAACAAATGAAAAAATTCAAGGAATGCACTGCTATGCTCACCTATAAGTATTGAGTCCTTTTTTAGCAATTGCATGTGAAATTCACATTCAACAAGCTTTGGACTTTCTGTTTATCTGAGCTGTGTTCATTCAATAATATTCAGCTGATGACTTTTTAAATAATCACTTTAGTTAAAGCCAGCTTGCCCTTGTGTTTGTTCTGTTCCGTATCATGTCAGTTTTATTCTGAGCCTGTTTAGTTGTTTTATGCTGTTTTACAGTTGCAATGCTTTCTTAGATTATCATCCCACAGTTTCTAGCCTGGCTTTTGAAAGAAGCTGTTTCCAGGAAATTTCAATAGGCCACAAGGATACGGATGCAGCTTGAGAATTAGCTGAATTACTGTAGAACTATTCATGTAACACAAAAGCCATTCCATCTGTTAGTCCTGCTAAAAACAAAGCTATAATGTGAAAAGATTTTGATGTACAGTTGTTTGAAGAAGTTCTGTGTGTAAACATGTTAAAACTGTACCAAGGAAGCCCTGAATCTGAAGAGGTGCCTGTACACAAAGTATTAAGGCAAAGCCAGAAACTGAAATTAATGATCAAAATATGACAACAGCAAAACAAATTTAAATTTGAACTTTCTGTAAGAAGTAATTTATTAGCTGATGTTAGAGCTCTGAGTGGGCAGAAGTGATGTTTAGATTAGTGCGATCTTGGTTTGCACTATTGTACTTAGTTGCTGCTGTAACTTCTATGGTAATTTTTTAGTATTTACTTCTGTACAGTATTTCTCTCTGGAATCAAAGCTACTGCTTTTAACTGATAGAGTTAATGTGAGTCACTGTCCACACTTCTGCTGGCAGAGGCTGTAGATCATTCAAGCTTTTGCAGATCATAATCAGAAATAGTTGATAGTCTGGAGATTTAACATCAACAATTAATTTTTTGTTGTTGTTGAATACAATATATATAAACATTTTGGATGAGATTCAGAAAGTTTTTAGGCTCCTGTCCTTTTTAAGTTCCTATGTCTCTACTGAGCTTAATGAGAGATGAAAGCCTAACACTTCTTGAATTCAAGCTTACATAACTGCAGCAACATAACTAAGGCATATATTTTCTGATTTTGAATTCCATTTGTATTATGTATTTTTCTTTAACATGGATTATATAAATATGAGTTTTTACTCTGATTTTCTGAAATATAAACCTGTTTGTTCTTTCAGGAGTGCATTAGAGCCTTAGGCCGAAATAAACCTCATACACCCTTCAGAGCAAGTAAACTTACTCAGGTGCTAAGAGATTCATTCATAGGAGAAAACTCCCGTACCTGTATGGTAAGTTTGTTTAGTTAACTGTATGTTTTAACAATTAGTTTAACTTTATACATTAACTGAGACTATATTTGGAGTGAGTCTTTCAGCAGAGTCATTTCTCTCTGCTCCCTTCTAATTTTTTATTGACCTTTCTTATTGCTTGTTCTAGTTTTCCAGCTAGACACATAGCTAGAAGCACTTTAGCTTGAGTCTTTTTTTGTTTGATTGTTTTTAATAATGTCTTAATTATATGAGAATATTACTTGTTGCATCAGAATTTTTGAAAAAGTCGTGTAGACTGGAAGTGTAGAGGTGAGTTATGATCTTTAAATAACAAATTTAGAATTGGTATTAAAGGCATCAGAATATGCTCTAGGTTGTTAAGGGGAGAAGTAGTTGGAATAGATGGGATGAATAGTTGTGTAGTGTATAAATGTGCATTTGCATGAATCTGAAAAAACAGAATTCTTCTGTCAGATGGTGGAAAGAACAGACAAAAGCACAGATGTCCAGTGGTTTTATTTGTGCATCCTTAACGTTTCTCCTTATGGAAATGTAAACTCTCTGCAGTGAACGCTGATTTAGGCTTGTTTGCTGTGGTGGGTTGACCTTGCCTGGATGCCAGGTGCCCACCAAGCTGCTCTATCCCTCCCCTCCTCAGCAGGACAGTGGGGAAAAAATAAGATGGAAAAGAACTTGTGGGTCAAGATAAAGGCAGTTTAATAAAGCAAAAGCAAAGGCCATGTGCAGAAGCAAAGGAAAATCAAATTTTTTTTCTCTACTTCCCATCAGCAGGCAACATCCAGCCACTTGCTGGGAAGCAGGGCTTCAGCATGCGTAGCAGTTGCTCTGGAAGATGGTCATAATAATGAATGCCCCCTTCCTCCTCCTTTGTCTTAGCTTTTATTGCTGAGCATATGTCATATGGTATGGAATGTCCTTTTGGTCAGTTTGAGTCAGTTGGCCTGGCTATGTTCCTTCCTAAGATTTTGCCAAGCCCCAGCCTACTGGCCTTTGGGGGTGAGGGGGTGGAATGTTGGAGAAAATAGTGCTCAGCAGATAACACACTGGTGTGTTATCAACACCTTTCTGGCTACCAATGCAAAGCACGGCACTGTGAGGGCTGCTATGGGGAAATGAACTCCATCTCATCTGGTTACTTTCCACAGGCTCCTTGGAATTAGTCTAGAGGTCACAGAAATCTGCAGACCACAACATGAAAACCATGGTGTTAGGGCAGCCTAGTCTTGTGTTTGGATGTTAGGTAGGGTTCTAATATAGCATTTTTTATTAATCTTTTTTTTGATTTTCTAAGGAAAATACAGAATTGTTTTCTTTCCACTGAGATATAACTTCATAAATCATATTCAAGATCAGAAAGCTAAACTGTGCATCTCTAGCCAATGTATCCACACTGCTAAAGAAGTTTTGGAAAGTTAGCCTGTTGGGAATTGCTCCCTATACATAGAAGGATTAACATTTATGAATGTTTCATGAAGTTATTACCATCACCTTTACCACTCCTTAAAGTGCTAACGAGCTGTCTTCATTTTGGTGAAGCTTTTTTATGTAATTATTACTCTTCTTATAGAGTTGATGTAACATTTTTCCTGTTTAAATGCATAAGAACACAACTGAGAATAATTCATGATCAATGGGTGTTTAATTTCTGATAAAGCTTGCATTCCTTCCTTTTATATTCAATATAGTTCTAAATTAAGGAAAAAATGCCCTCTGAAACTGAGTGAAAATATGCTTCAATTATTTTTTATTTTTTCATTCACAGAACTGCAGTCACTTTTTAATTAAGAATAAGAAAACCCTTTCATGATGAGATACTGCTTTCAAACTCATTCTTCCTTTTATTATTTCATGTAGTTTCTCAGTACTAGGACCATTTGTAACATTCTGGGTTTAGTGTTTGTTTACATGTGATTTTTATCAAGAATTTAATCAGCAGTGTTTTTTCCTAAATACTGATATAGGAAGAGTAGCACTTGAGTGGTTATGAATTACTCTGAATTACAGTTAAAAGGAAGGAGAGAAAGAAAAGAAACCTACAGTGCATGTTTATGGTTGTTTGAATTGAGTTCTTGCATTTGCAGCCACTTGTTCCTCTGATAACTAAGTGGATGCAGAAAAAAGTTGCCTGTCTAGAGATCTGACAGGTTTCTGAACAACATATATTGAATTGAGGGAGGTGTAGGAAATACCTTAGCCTGGAATTACCTCCAGTCCTCCCCAGTTCCCTGGAAAGACGAGAGGAGATTTGTGCTCCAGTAGCCAAGTGGTGAGAAGAGTGGACAATGATCTGCAGCTTCTGGGTCTTCCTTTGCCTCTTTTATCAAGAAAATGTATTCAACCTTCCAGTGTGGTATTTGCATTTGGTTCTTTGGCAGACTGTGCCTGGTTTTTAAGCATGTTCACGTTTAGGTTTTATTTCGTACACTGACAAAATTTTACTGATGAAATATACAGGTAAAGAAAAGGGCATATTGTTATGGTTTATAATAGCTAAAGCTGAACAGTATTTTATTAAATTAAAAGAGTACGTATCCTGCAGGTACACTGACTGCTTGTTTGCAGCAGAGCTATGTAATTAACTGTGGTGCTTCAAACTTCTAGAAATTAATGCAAATATAGTTTAATAATGAGTAGTTTCATTTCAGGTTTCTGCAGTTGACTGTAGAGATCACTGCTATGTTCTCTAGAAGAGTGTCTCCTTTATGTGAAGCAAATTAAAGCATAAAAGAAATTTTAAGGAACAATACTGTTATATACTGTTGCGGTGGTTTGACCTTGGCTGGCTGCCAGGTGCACACCAAAACTGTTTTATCACGCCCCTCCTCAGCTGGACAAGGGAGACAAAATTATAATGAAAGGTTTGTGGGTTGAGATAAGGACAGGGAGAGGTCATAGAATATCCTGGGTTAGAAGAGACCTTAAAGATCATCTAGTTTCAAGCCACCTAACCCCCCTGCAGGGACACCTGGACCAGGTTGCTCAGACCCCCATCCAGCCTGGCCTTGAACACTTCTAGGGATGAGGCATCCACAACTTCTCAGGGAAACTTGTGTCAGTGCCTCACCACCCTCACAGTCAACTCACAGTCAACTTTATTTCAAGTGGAAATGTGTTAGGGTATGAGTATTGTGTTTAATTGTCCTCTGGGGACATTGGTGTGGTTGAGGTAGTATTGTTGTATAATTGTGTTTTTATTTGAGGCATTCTTGATATAAAGTGCTCTTGAGTTCACACACACACCCACACCCACCCCCACCCCTTTCCATACAAGCAGGCGGCCACCACAGTCATTCTTCACACATACATGTTTAAAATCTTTATTCTGTTTCTGCATTTTAACCATAAATATAAATTAGCAGCAGTTATTGACTGTGTGTTTCTTCTGCTTCTGGATCATAATTTGTCATTTCTGGTGATTGTTCCTGTTCTGAAGAAGAGTTAATACAAGGCCTAACACACCTAGAGGGAATCCATCTTAATTTGGTACCCGTGGATACACATGCATATCCTCTCCCCCAGGTCACGAGGTCCACCAGTTCCGACCACTGTCCTGATATTAAATCTTTTATCATGACCAGTGGTTTGGGAGAGGAAAGCACATGGGATTCACATTGACACTCGTATCCACTGTAGCCTGTGTCGTCGCAGTTTAAAAAGTTCAGGACATATAACGCTTTCCACAGATGGTCCTGTGGACTGGATGGATTCCCCCTTTTTTTTGTTTTTGTAGCATTTCTTTTAATGTGTGGTGTGCTCTTTTGACAATAGCTTGTCCTGTGGGTGAGTGTGATATGCCTGTGAGATACCCCCCAATTTGTGAGAAATGTTTTAACTTTCAATAAACAATATGCAGGACCATTATCTGTTTTTATAGTTTTTGGGACTCCCAAAACTGCGAAACAGTTAAGTCAATGTCTGATGACATCTCTTGCTTTTTCCCTGGTGTGTGCAGTGGCATTAATATACTTAGAGTGGATATCTACGGTGATGTACATACTTTAGCTGACCGAATTCAGCTATATGGGTGATATCAGTCTGCCATATCTCATTAGCTGTTATGCCCCAGGGATTAACCCCTTCCTTAGATGGCATTGGGCTAAATTGTTGGCAGTCAGGACATGACATGATGATGTCTCTGGCCTGGTTCATGGTGAGTTGGAATTGTCTTTTTAAAGAGTGTGCATTTTGATGGAAAAAGAGGTGAAAGAGTTTGGCCTGCTCGAAGGTTTTGGGAACAGCAGCTATCATAGCAGCAGCATCTGCTCTTTGATTGCCCTCCGCTATGGGTCCTGAAAGCTCTGTGTGAGATCGGACATGCATTATATAAAAATCAAACTTTCTATGATTGATAAGGAACCAATAGAGTACATATTTCTGCAAATAAGAATGGATTAGAGACACCTCAAAGGAAAGAGGCTTTGAGACATGAGACTAATCCTGCAGCATAACACAAATCAGTAATAATGTTCAATGGCTCATTACAGAATAATTCAAAGGCCATGTGAATAGCAGCAAGTTCTAGCATCTGTACAGAGCCTTTGTCGATGGTCTGTACTTGACTATTCCAGTGGCCTGTGACAGAATCTATCCATGTCACTGCAGCCTTTTTTGATCTTCCAGAAGTATCAGTAAAGACAGTTATGCCTGCTACTGGTTGTGTTTGGCAGCAACGCGTGGCCATTAAAGGTAAATTCCCAATTTCTGCCTATAGTCTGTGTTTAGGAAAATTAATAGATAGGTCACCCTTATAATCTTCCAACGCAGCCTGAAATCCAGCATCCTCTGCAAGAAGCCAGTACAAGTTGTCTTTTGTTGCTGGGATATAGATAACCTCTGGGTCTCATCCATCCATCTGCTGTAGCCATTCTTGACCTTTAACAACAAGCTTGGCAAAACATGTCATTAATAGTCCAGACAGTTTTGGGTGGAGAATGGGGCAGAAACAGCCATTCTAGAATTCTCAGGGGATCAGACTCTGTCTGATCCCACTGAAAAAGAACTGCAAAGGGTTGAAACTTGCTGGATAGGAGGGCCAGGCGAATATGCAGATCTAGATGTCGTCGCCTACCCTGTCTATGGCCTGCAAGCATACCTTTAAAGCCTGCTTTGCTTCTGTTGTTAAAGATCGAGTAGAATTTAAGGCAGGATCACCTTTAAATAGCTCAAACAGGGGGTGCAGTTCCTCTGTGGTGATGCCCAGAATTGGCTGAAGCCAGTTAATGGCTCCTATCAGACACTGTAAGTCATTCAGTGTCATAGTGTCCATTACCTTAAGAGTCAGTGGCTGTGGTACAATCTCCTGCTGTGTGATCTTCCATCCGAGGTAGACCCAGGGCTGAGTTCACTGGATCTTTTCTGGAGCGATCTGCAGCCCTGCTTCTCGAACAGCATTGGTTAGAGCAGTCATTATCAATTGTAACTCAGTCTCTTGGGCGGCAGCCACTAACATGTCATCCATATAGTGGTATGACAACTGAAGGGTAAAGCTTCTGAACACGGTGTATTGCATTAGCTACCACTGTTTGGCAAATGGTTGGACTGTTACACATGCCTTGTGGCAATACAACCCAGTGATAACTCTGCATGGGCTCCATGTGATTTAAAGTAGGAATGGAGAAGGTGAAGCAAGGGGCATCATCTGGATGCAAAAAGATAGTGAAGAAACAGTCCTTCAGGTCAATCACTAACATAGACCACCCAGCAGGAAGCATGGCAGGTGAGGGAAGCCCTGGCTGCAACCCACCCATTGGTTCAATGACTGCATTAAATGCCCTGAGATCATGTAACATATGCCACTTGCCACTCTTTTTAGGGATACAGAACACAGGAGTATTCCATGGGCTAGAAGTCAGTATTATGTGGCCAGCATTCAGCTGTTCCTGCACCAGGCCTTGCAGGTGTACCAGCCGTTCCATTTTTAGGGGCCATTGATCGACCCAGATGGGGTCGTGTCATGGGTTCACTTGTTCTAAAAAAACTAAANATCTGTTTTCCATTGCAGTTTTATAATTCTGTGAAACAGCTGATCAATGACCCCTATGGAAAAGCCTGAGCATTTTTTGTTGCAATCTGCATAACTGTACCAAATTGTCCTAAGACACCCCATCCCCATAAGGTACGTGGTATGGGAGCTATAAAGGGAGCAATCCGGGCAGTCTGTCCCTCTGGCCCCAATACCGTGAACAGATTGCGCTTTTCCTGGGTCTCTGCATGCCACTGTTGCCTAAAATGGTTTGGGGAGAAAAAAGACTCCGGCCAAATTAGGTAGAGGTAAGATAAGGAATAAAGGTTTTAATGAGCTTCTAAGCTTCTAGGAAATACCATATCTGCGCGCTATTGAATACAGTTGTTCATATCTTTTATAATAAGTTCTGTCCAATCCTGTTAGGCCACAACTAAGTTCTGCCCCCCGCACGCCTCTCTGGAATTGGGTCTGGGGGATTTTTGGGACCCCCTCTTCCTCATCTTCACCTTCCTCGGAGCTCGTGATGTTCTTGGAGGCTCCCCAAAGTTCTGGGTCTGAAGGTCGTTGTGTCTACATCTATATCTTCTTGCGCAAATTTGGGGTGTTTTCTACAGTTCTACCTTGAAAATAAGACTAAACACATTACTGGAATTTAGGGGAATTGATAGAGGAATGGGTAACAGGGTTTGGTATGTGTAGCTGCTGTGTTAAAGGGCAAAGGATTTCATTCTACTACATAAAAATCTACATTTGCTATGTAACTACTTCTAAAATCTATAAAATTAAAAAAAAGATCAAAACTCCAAGGCATCACCACCTACCCCCAGAATGGTTGAGGCGGGGAAAACTGTGGGCCAGTGAGAAGGCCATTCTGTGTCTTTAATTATGGACACATCTGCACCAGTGTCTACTAGGCCCTTGAATCTGCGCCCATCAATATGACAAAGCATCAAAGGCTGGGAGGCAAAGATAGTCTTGGCCCAAAAGATCTGGGGCTTGCCTGTGCTTCCAAACACCCTGGTGCCTCTCCTGCCCTTGCCCGGTGGGGAAGCACTATAGAAGGGAACTAACTGAGCGAGCTGCTGTCCTTTAGGGATGTGACAAGGTGGCACAGGCATCCAAGCCATGATCTGAATCTTGCTATGAGAATCAGAATCAACCACTCCAGGTAGGACGAATAAACCCATCTTTGTGGTAGACGAATGGCCAATTAAGAGGGCATGGCCCCCTGCCCCCAGGGGCCGCCACACCCCAGTGGGTATCAGGACCACTGCAGTGGATGTTAAAGTTACTGGTTGTCTGGAGGCCAGGTCTAGACCTGCGCTGCCTGTGGTGGCTGCGAGCAAGTCTCTGGCCAATTGCTTTGAGCCGTATTTATTTGATTGGCAGGGGTGTGCAGCTTCATGCCCCACCTCCAGTTTCCCTGTGGTACGGGGTCTCCTCTATTGTTGACCCATGATCGGCATGCCCAATGCCTCCCTCTGCCACATTTGTGGCAATTTGCCAGAGGTAATTTCTTAGGACAATTCTTTATTAAGTGGCCCGGCGCTCCTCATCGGAAGCAGCTGTTCCTCCCTTTTGCCCCTTCATGTACTCACAATTGGGCAGCTAAAGCCATGGCTAGTGAAGCTGTATGATGGTCAGTAGACCCCAAATTTTGACAAGCCCACACCATTTCGGAAACTGTGCAACTCTCTCGCTTAGAAATAGACTGCAAAGCCCATCGGCAATCACTATTCGCATTCTCGTAAGCAAGCTGTCCAAAAAGCAACTCCCTTGCATCCTCATTCTCGATCTGTCTGCTTAGGGAAGCCTGCAGCCAATCAAGAAACTGTGTAAAGGGTTAGGTGGATCCCTGCAGGACCTTAGCAAAGGACAGATTGCTATCTTTATCAGTGCTCGGGAGTCTCCGTACCGCTCTTAACACAAGCTTTGCAATAACTTCATAAATTTCGCGGGGATAATTTACTTGGGACCCAGGCGTTGCATGCGCTCCCTCCCCCGCTAGATGGGTATAAGTCATCCCCGCTTGTGAATTGCTCTGATCATTAGCATAAGCCGTGCATCTTTCCCGAAAATCCATAAGCCAGACACTGTACTGGGTAGTTGCTAACACCATTTTTAACAGTGTCTTCCAGTCATGAGGCATGAACACATACATGCTACTTAATGTCTCTAGGTAGGAAAACATATGGGGCGAGGAGACACCACTCTCTTTAACTATCTGCCTCAGTTCTTTAGTAACCTCATACAATAAGCTTTGGAACTGGGATTTGTCACAGGCGATAAATGACAGGGCATGCATTTGTTGCCTAAAAGACTGAGGGAGAAAAAATTCCAGGCCAATTTAGTGTAGGAGATAAGATAAAGGGGAGCAGAAGCTTTAATGAGCCTCTAGGCTCTGGGAATACAAACTACGTGCACGCCCAAACACAGCGTGTTACAACTTTTATAATGATTTCCACTGAATCCCTGTTCGGCCACCCCCTGGTTCTGCCCCCAGGAATGCCCTCTGGGAATTGAGTCTGGGGACGTTTTGGGACCCCCTCTTCCTCATCTTCATCTTCCTCGAAGCACGTGCAGTTCCTGGAGGCTTTCCAAAGCTCTGGGCTTGAAGGTCGTTGTGTCTATGTCTATATTTTCTGGTGGAGATTTTAGGGTGTTCTTCTACAATTTTACCTTGAAAAGGAGACTAAACAGACTATTGGAATTTAGAGGGATTGATATGGGGATGGGGTAACAGGGTTAGCTATGTGTAACTACTGCGTTAAGGGTAAGGGATATAAATAACTACATAAAAATCTACATTCACTACACAACTACTTCTAAAATCTGTAAAAAATTAAGAAAACAAAAACTCCAAGGCAACACATTTATCACCTTCCAATCACCCACATGTAATGTCTCTTCCCGGCACCTTTCCCACATGCCCACGGAAGCACCACCGCTCGACCATCTATCCTCATTTGGAGGGGACATGACCAACCCCCCGCCGTGTCCTCCATAAGCTTGCTGCCTACCAGATCAACATACTCTGCGCATGCCTCCTTAGGCAGGGACACATGACAACATGGCTGCGGGGGCAGAAGAGAAGCCTCCACTTCCAGTGCTCGGCGGGAACAACATGGCAGCGCCCATGCTGCCATGCGGTCACCACACAGTGGCAGTTCCACAGCGGTCACGTGGCAAGGGCCAACTCGTGTCCCCTCCCCAGCCTCACAGTAGGGGTTTAACGGCTGTCCCTCCATAACGGGCCATGCAGCCTGAGCTCGGTAACCACTCCTCCGAAACCGCACGCCGGCAAAAAAGCAGCGCTGGATTAGTAGGTATGCAGTCTCTTTCCCGCCCTCCCTCCCCCCGTGGTCCTGATATCCCTCCTGCCTCCCCGCTTCTGCACCCAGGTTCTGGGGGAACTCTATGGGGAGCAGGAGGCATGGAACCTGTTGCCGTGGTAGGAGTTGGTTTCCTTTCCGTGGTCTTTAAAGTATCCATGATCTCTCCCCACGTGGCTAAGTTTCTGAACGCCTCTAGGTCTCCAAGCATCACTTTCTCATAGATTATCTTGTTGACTTTTTGCCAAGCAGTCACATTAAGGGTTCCAGCCAGCGGAAATCCCGGTACATTCACAGTCATCCACTTTAAAAGTGCTACCAGCTTGGCTTCTTTGATTTCTTTTTTATGCCTTTTTAACAATAGGCATAGGGCTTCAGCATTCTGTCTTGATTCTCAGGAACTTCCTCCCCCCATCCCTGTCTGCTCACCTCCGGGTCGAATGCTGAATTTCTTCTTTTTTCTATCTTTATAATCCTGATTCCTTTCCAGGTAGGACTTGGTCCTAAAATTCCAGAGGTGACTGGTGCACATAATGCTTCAAGGAGCTCCTCCTTTCCTTTAAGTTCAGCCAGGGGCTGCCACGGGTAGACACCCCAGCAGCTCTCTCAGCTCTGGTTTCTGGTGTCTCTCCTATTGTCCCCTGATACAGGGCGCCATTTGTGGCAGTGAGACACAGACCAACCAGCTTGAGTTCAAACTAGCAAATCTGTTTATTAGGGAACAAACCAGGTTTATATATTCTTGAATTCAAATGGGGCCACTTCATAACAGAACACGTGACCTTCCCAACCAATCACTCTTGAGCCCATCCAGTGGGCATGCTCAGTGGAGCACTTCCTGTGGGGGTCTTGTGCAGAGACTTCATCTCCCATCATTCTTTGCAGCGGTCTTCCTGTAAAAGATTAACCCTTTCCCCACAGCAGCCCATGGAGGTCAATGGGGATGCAGAGATACACCCACGGAGGACCCCCATGCTGGAGCAGGTGGTTACCCAAAGGAGACTGTGACCCTGTGGGGGATCCATGCTGGAGCAGCCTGTCCCTGAAGGACTTAGATCATCTGGAAGGCAGGAGGGCTCTGCAGAGGGACCTGGACAGACTGGAGAGTTGGGCTG
>VXAY01001766.1:0-46054 GCA_013399855.1 Oxyruncus cristatus
CTCAAACCAAGTAGAGCTATGCCACGGCCACTACATGGCCAAAACTCATGGGCTTGTGGGCTGCTCCCAGTACAGGTGGAGCAGAAGCACAACATTCCACATTTGTTCATGTAGAAATCTCCCATCCTGGACTTTTGAATATGTTTTGCCAAAAGAAACAAACATCTTTTCTCTTTATAGCACAGTTCCTTCTGTCTGCCCTTTGATTTGTCCCTTCCCTGTTGTTCCTGACCTTTCTCAGATTCAAACCTGCAACTCTAGGCACAGTGCTTGGAGTAATCCCTGAGTATCACTGAGTAACTAGAGGTCTTCTGTTTTCCTTTTGTTTGCATTATGCACTTTCATCTTGTATTTTTTCTCTTCAGCCATTACCTTTAAGCTTCTCTTATTTGTAAGCAATCTTTATTCCAAAATATTTTCTCTGCACTCAATGTGTGCTTATTTTGGAAATGCCTTCACATCTGTCATTTATAATTTTATTGGGTTGATCTTGATGCAGCACCTTTCTTCTCTTTTCCCTCTCTTCTGAAGGAATTGTCCTAATTCTGGACACAGCTATCTTTCGGTCATGTATGGTGGTGAAACTCTATGTTCAAGGTGTAGCTTGGACTCCAGGTAATCAGAGAATGTAACCTTAGTGAACATTCCTGCTCAGGGAGGACTCTGAGCCCTTCATCATTTGCCATAGTCTTTTGAAAGGGTAGTCCTGCCCTCCAGAGAAGCCACAGAAAACTGTCACCTGTGCCAGACTGTGAGCAGGAGTATCTGTAGAGACCCCGAAGGCATTCTTCTCCTTGGGTATTCCTAGGGCTGGGAGGCTGGTGTGGTGCTTGTGATTGTACCCCAGTCAAAATATGGTAAAAGAAATTCATTTCCTGCTCTTTTGGTTATCCTGCCCAGCTTGCCCGACTGAGTCCTTCCTTCTGAATGCTGTGGGGCTCAGAGGCAGATTGATTGTTTTGCTGCATATTTTTCTTTCCTTCTGAAAGGCTTCCCTCAGGAGGGCACGTGGGTCAGACTGCCCACAGTCACCAATACCTCTGCCAGGATTTATTTCTAGTGCTTTGCTCAGGTAGCTGGGGAGCCCCAAGCAGAATTAAAGAGGCCAGAGAAGGACAAGGAGGGAATCTGGGACTCTGAAGAGCCATCTTCCTCCCTTCAGTGGTTGGACCCAGAGATTTTCAGGGAGATGTCCTTCTTACCTCTCGGGGAGGGGTGTGCGCTTTTTTCATGTTCCTCTCCCCCTGTTACACCCCATGCCCACCACCACCTACCTGCCTTGGGAAGAGAAAGGCAGGAAGAAGCCTGGTGAAGGCAAGAATAGGCAGAACAGCTGCAGGAGCAGCTGAGTCAGATGCCAGAGTATTTTGCAGTTTTTGCTCGCCACATTCAGTCTTTCATTACTGCTTGCTCCAAAGCCCATCTCCCCCTCTGGCTCATGGCTCTTCATCTCAGCTTTGTTCCTTTCCGCCCCCAGCTCCTGCTGCCTCGTCTCTCCTCTCCTGGCTGAGCCAACCTCTCCTGTTCCCATTCTCTCCTCTCTCTCCCTGCTGCTTGCCCTGCCTGTTTTGGACATGAGCTCCTTGTCACTCAGAGAGCCACCCAGAGCTTGGCATTGCCTGGGTCCCTTTTTGAGCACTGCTGTAATAACAACCACAGAATCACATTGTGCTTATATCTTTACTAGCTTATACAGGAATATACAGTGGTGTTTTACAAGGCTATAAAAACATATCTTAAAGGAAACAAGCACAGGAAAACAGGAGAAGTGGGGCCAGATCAGCTGATGTAAATAAAGGCAGCATTGAATTAAATAGTGCTGCAACTATTTACAGCAGCTGCAGGACCTGACCTGTGGCCCCTTCCTAAAGCAGGGACTTGCTGCAGCCTCCTGCCCCTGTTATGGCAGAAACTGAACCAAGCTCCCTGTGCCCACCCAGTGGGATGCTGGCAAGGAGGAGGTGGACCCTCACTCCAGTCCCTCAGGGGGTGAGACACAGCTGTGTTGCAGCTGTGGCTGGTGATGCTGACAACCAGGCTGCTGTGCTGTGTCCAGTGGTGAGGGAGGGACATGTCCTCCTCTGCCAATCTCCTGTGCCTAGCCATGGACCAGCTGCAGGCCCTCTGGAACTGGGCAGGATTCACAGTATTCACCAAATGGTACCATTTCAGGTCTCTAAGACCAAATTCAGCAAAGAGCTTTGACTTCTGGGTGCTGGAAGGAAAATAAGTAGAAAGGAGGGGAAATCATTTGGGAAAGGTCAAACTTTGTATTTTGACACTTTCTGGTTCAAGGAGAAGCTGAATTCAGTTCAGTTTTACCTGAAAAAAGTGTTGAACTTTCCAGTCGGCCACTAAAATGGTAAACTTACACCTCTGTAGGACTTTCTGGATTACATACACACTCCCCAGCATGTATAGTAGAGCACTTTTTTTTTTTTCCCTGGATCTGAGTTGCAAAAATAAAAATTCCAATAGTAATCTTTGAGGAGAGATGATGTCCCATTGAGGCATCAGAATGTCATGATGATTCTGGCAAGTTGTTGTATTGAATACTTACAGAATCCAGTTATATGAACAAAACAAAAGGACTAACTCTGTAAAACCAAACTAAGAAAATGGATAAAGCTATTTCTGTGTTGTTTTATTCCAGGAATTTTCAGAAGTAAGGGATATTTTCTCTGTAGGAGTGCAGTTCTGTGGACGGTCAGAAGAGCCCATGGGTTGGAGGTGTTAGCTTTACCCTCAACAAGACGGTCTTGGTTGTCTTGAATCATTTACAGATTTCAGTATGTTCAGAATATTGCCTTGCAAAAAAATAACTGTATCCAATTTGAACTTTGAAACGAGACTTAGACGTCAAACAATAGGACCAGCTGGTGTTTCTTTCAATGCTGAAACAAAACGTTCAGAGCGCTGCAACGATACACTTAAAAATCTGTTTGTCACATCTCCTCTGGAAAAGTGTAGATTTTGATAGTTCTCCATTTCATTACTAAAAAAAAAAAAAAAAAAAAAAAAGTAAAAAAAAACCCTAAACCCTTCCAGCCAGCTGTAAAGAAAAAGTGTAAAGCTATCTCAGCCCAGCAGTCAGCTTCCCGAGACGGCCACGAAAGGGCGATGAAAGGAGGTCACGTATGGAACAGCTCTTTCAGCTCACATCTCCGGCGGCTGCAATCGCGCTCACCTTGGCAGGGGTACTGAGGGTTTGGTTCCTCGTGACGCTCCCCAGCAGAGCAGCCATTCGCACCTGCGCAGCAGGGATGGAAAGCCCTGCCAAATCACCATGGCAGGTTTCTGCTCTGGGGACCAAACAATACTGAATCAGGCCTAGAAATGTTGAGGTTTGGATTTCCAAGGATCTTTAATTCTGGTTTCCAAGTCTGTAAACACGCAGTGATTAACAGTCTGGAAGCACTCACCATTTCCCCAATGTCCTGAGCCTTAATGGCAATCTTGGGGAGGGAGGATGATGGGTTATATCCCATCTTTTGTTGAAATCCATGAGAAATTACTTGCCAGCACACAGTGGAAGTGAATATTGCGCTTTGGCCCCTCTGACAAGCTCTGCTCTTGGCCCTTGCAGGACTGTGAGCATATGCAATGGTGCAAAACCGTTTTTAAATGCTTCTAAGTGCCCCTTTCTAGTGAGCTGAATAGACACATCACGGAGAAAGAAGGGGAAATGTGCTAAGATGTGATTCCTAAATAAGAAATCAGCAAGACCCGTTTAGCATCATGAACACTTCTCCCTGCAATTTGGCAGGGCTGCCTACATGTTGCACAGGTGTAAATGACTTCTCCAGGGACAAAGCACTGTGAAACTGGGCCTCTTTTCCAGCAAAAGACAAGTAGGGAAATAAAACCCCTGGACCAAATCCTGCTGTCATTAACACTCTTGAATCCTACAGACTGAAGGCAAAACACTCTCTAGATTGAGCAAGTCAAAATTTTAAAATCTCATTTTCCTGGTTTGGTCAGCAGGTACTAGCAGGTCCCGTCTCCTCCATGTTGATGGAGTTGTGAAGGAGGGATCTGCTCCACCATGTTGTTACTAGTGCTTTCTACACACCATTTAACAGCTCCAAACATATTACCGCCACCTCCACCTTGGCTAGCATGCATACTGCTCACTAGGAGATGGACAGCATGGTCCTGTTGCATCCCACCCCCTCCCTGGAGATGGAGTCAGTTTTCCAATATCAGGGGTGTCACTGACATCCAGCAGCTCTGGACCTTCCTTGACTTTTGTGTTTACAGTGCAGCAAATCCCAGGGCACAGCTCAATCATGGGCGTTACAGCTGGAAGGGCTTTCTCACTGGTCTCATCATACAACACAGAATTCATTGCAAATAAATACCTCTATTTGCTCTTTTCTTGCATGGACTACAAAAAGGAGGCCATGAGGAAGCATGTACCATATCATAATTATAGGCATTTTCCTTAGTTATTCTTAAAAAATTAAAAGGAAAATATGTTAATAGTAGCCAAATCTAAAGAACAGCACTTTTTGCAAAGTCTCACCACTGCCAGTGTTGTGTTTTTCGCTGGGAAAAGCTGTTAAAGTAATTTGGATAAACTAATGTTTATCTAAATGTTCAAAGTGTGCAGAGGTCTTTGATATCAGAGCAATCCCTTTGTGGCCTGGCTTTTTGACATACACCCTGCTGGCCCTTACTTTGTATGCTGCAAACACTAGAATATTGTACTCAGATACAGAAGAAGTCAATAAATACATACTTCAATTAAAACAATATCCCCTGCCCACAAACTGCTGATAAACATCACAGTCTTCCCCGACTCTGTCCTTAATGTTTTATATTGTTTCAGGACTTCACTGTGTGTTTATTGAGCTACAAACTTGGTGGGTTTCTTAATTCTGAAGATCAAATGTATAGAGTTGTTATCATTTGATGCAAGCTTCTGTTACTACAGAAATACGAGTTTCTTACATAATTGCAAGAGAAAACTGTAGAAGAAAAGACAAAGAAGAAGTCATACACTTCACGCAACTTCCACTTTCATCTCAGCTATCTTTGCTTCAGGACTTTCCATTCTTTCAACACTTTTCTTCAAATCATTCACTTGTTCCCCTCTAATGTCACTCTGCTGTGTGACCCATTGGGCAATATATAATATGCTGCACACACCCAGCACCAGTGGGTTAAAACTGGATTATGAGTATTATTCTACCAGCTTGATGAGCTCATTTACAGTTACAGTACAGGTGATAAAATTACAGAGCTGCAAATCCTTTTAGTCTTCTAGAGTCCTTTAGGTGATGTCATTTTTCACCAGGAATATTATTTCTTATTAGAGAGCTGGGAAGTGCAAGGAAGGTAGATAGAAATGATTATTAAATGCAGTGTGTGCAAGAGGGGAAAAGATGCTGAAGTCAAATATACACAAAAATTAATAGCTTTCCTGATCTGAGCTCATGTTTCTCATGCTCTTTGGATTACAGTAGGGTTACCCTTCTGGTGTCTGCACCCCAGGGATTCACATCTGTGTAAATGTGGTAATAGAAAAAGGCCCTCGTGATGAATTCATGAATTGTTCTCATTGACACTAGTTGATACTTTTACTTGGACAAGTCTCCTTTGCAGGTGCACTGACCACACACTAATTGAAAGGATTATTTTCATAACTTTCTGTGCAGTCTGCAAGGCTTTCTGTGAAAAGCATAATTGTTTCAACCAGCTGCTTGGAGTTGTTTTTATTAATTTCTTTAAATCAAACAATGCTGGATCGGCATATTTGAGACTCTCCTTCAAACTGCATATGAGCATAAATGAAATAGTGTTTGTGGTTCTCGTGTGGGAGAGAAATTTGTTTGCAAGTACAACATTTCTGTGAGTAGGAAATTGCTTTTAAAATGCACTTTTTCTCCCAGTCCCTTGCTATTTTTATCCTCATCCCCACAACAAATCTTTAATGTGCAGTATGTCTGCATTGCACCTGTTGGGATTAACTGGGACCCGAGCAGACGCGTTACAAGTCCATGCATTTGCACTGCCTGATACTTCTAATCCCAAGTTTAATCTGTGTGAAGCCCAAATTGTAAAGGGTTCTTCAGGTAGTGTTATTCCCGTTTCCTGAGTGAAGCCAGATCTCTTACCGTGAGACTGGCCATGATGTGTGAAAAAGCCTTATGGACTCAGTCCTCAATTTATATAGCAAACCAGGGGTATTAAAAAAGAGCCCATGGCACAATTATTTGGATGCCACCTTGGCGCCTCCTTACTCCTTTGCTTGAGGGAAATGCTCAAAGTGTGGAAACCACTGTGGGCAAGCAGAGTAAAACAAAGCTGGAAACAAATAGACAGGAGAGACAGAGAGCAAGGACAAGGAGATCTCTGAGATTCAGTCACCCCTCAGTCTCTCTTCTCACCTCAGCTGAGCCCCCTCAACACCTTGGGGACCAGGGATTTAGCTTTCATGCCAAAACCCTGGAGTCTCCCTGCATCAGCAGAGCAAGATTTACACAGGAAAGGGAATTCCAATCCTCCCTCTTTCTCCCAAGCCTTAGAGGGAAAAGCCAAGGTCCCTGCTGCAGCCTGGGTGTCTGTGCACTGCCTGCCTGTCCCAGCCCCTCTTCCATCTCCATTACCACTCCCCTCCAGACTGGAGACTACAGCCAAGTCCTTGTCTTTTCTTACCCCTTCCTCCTGGCATCCCATATACCCCGCCATCGAGGGGAGCTCCAAATCCCCTCCGAGAGTCCTGCTCACCCTTGATAGTGGGAAAAGCTCCATGAGCCTTGTTCTTCCCTTACATTTTGGGTCTAGCTTGCATGTGCCATATGCCATGAGACTATGGAAATGCAGCACATGTCATGAGACCTTTGGGGGCTGTGCATTTTACTAACTGAAGCAAAATCCAAAAAATGTGCAAAATGCTGTTTTGGTGGCTGGAATACAATGCAGGAAGTTCTGAGCAGATAGTAAGCACCCAAGATTTAGAGATTTCTTAATGCAAAACATTCATGTAACTGTAAGTCTTCTCGTATTTTCACAAGACCACTAGTAACCCCTTTGTTCCTGTGGGAAAGATGGTTTTGTTGGGCAAATGCTGTATCTTGCACTGTATAGTTGCTGTCTGGGACAGAAAAAAACAACTGCAACTGTTTAAAAACCAGGTAACAAGCCTTGCAAAACCAAGAGGCTGTCCCAAAAATTACTATTAATATGTATGTAAAAGTAGGGTTTCCTAATTTTCTTGATTTGGACTCACAGGGGGAGGATATATTTTTTATTTCTTCTCTGAACCCATTTAAGCAAAAAAAATTTGTTTTGGAGAAAAGATATGCAGGACCTTTACAGAAATGAAAAAAAAATACTTTGGGTATTTCCAAGGAAATAGCAAGCATTGGTAATACAGCTGGTCAAAAAATGGAATTACTATTTCTGGACATATTTTGACATGTTCAAGCTTGTTTCATTCCAAATAAGAACAAAATTTCAATTGTTTAAATTTCATGGTATTTCATACCAAGTAGAAAGACATGTCTTTTTTTTCAGACAGTGAATTTATTGTTTTGATAATATTCTCATGTAATTAAATAAAGCTTGTACTAGTGTAGAAGAAAGTTTAACTAGGATAAAATGGCTTATGGTCATAGGAGAGAGAAAACTAGAGAGGTTTCATCCCTTACTTAAGCAGGTGTTAGGGGAGCACCACTAAGGTTACTCTGTCTCTTGTTTGAGTAGTGGATGAGCTTCTGGAGACGCTGAGGACATCCTATGTCCAACCTGCCACATCCCCCCTTCTTCCCTGGACCGATGAGGTGCTACTCTTTTCCTTGACCTGCATGGAAAACTCTCCCCAACCTGGACTGTAGCTGTGCCTCCATCATTTGTGGCACTGATGGGGAGTAAGGACATGGCAGACAATCACTTGGGGATTTGGGGTAATCACATTAGGAGGGTTACATTTGATTTTTCTGCAGTGCTGGTCTGATGTAAAATGCTCTCGTGGACCAACAGCCTAGGATTTGATGTATGCCAGTCAGGCTTATGATCACTCCCTCTGATGCCATTTTCAAGGCAGAAATGAGTCTGGCTAGAGGTCCCAACTACTTTCTTTTGGCCCTGGTGCTCTTCAACAGAATCAGCATTTCTGCAGGCCATGAGCAGCAAACCCTCTGTAGAAGCCTTTGCCACACTCCCACCTTCTCAGTTGCTGCTCAATTTTCAGTGCAACCAGTGAACTGATCTCTGAGGAGCCCAGGTTTCAGGCTGTCCCAAAGCAGGCAAAGGTTTTCTTTGGCAAGTAACAAAAACGCTCCCTGCACAGGCCCCCTGCAGCTCACCATGGCCAAGGGCTGCATTGTCCTACAGTGCAGCTGAGTGTCTCTTCTATTTAAACAGGTTTGTAAATCAAGTACTGCTTTATTTATGTTTACTCTCACTGTAGCTTCATCATTCCTGAAAATCACACTCAGCTCCAAAGTTTGCACATAAACTTCCCAGAAAAGCTATGTACTGCATCGTAAAAAAATAGTATTTGCTTTCCTACCGAATAATGCAAAGATAAATCAGGATCTAGACCATAAAAATCAGGATCTAGTCAATAAAAATCAGAATCTAGTTGGTAACCACATCATTCTAAACACTTCCAAGATACACAAGTGCTCTGTAATGTGATGTTCTGGTAACACTGTTATGGGTCTGATTTAGGAAATGGCAGGGGATGATGATGATCTTCCTCCTGCATGACCATCCTGGTACGAGATGTTCTCAAGCAAATCATGGACATTCTCCAAAGGGTCCTCACTAAAGGGCCTCTCACATCTTTCCAGGATGGTCCTGCCTGTGGCTAGAAAGCCACTGGGGCATGAAGGATCTGCCCCTTGCTAATGATCCCTGAAAGCACACCCATGCAAAGCTGCTCAAGTGCACAAGGGGCCTTCCCATGGCTATTAGCTTTTGTGCCACAGGGTCTTACCTGAAGATTAGCATTTAAATCAATTTTCGATCATAAAACCCTTTATGACATATGAAGCATACTTTACTTGCCCATTAAGAACTCACTAGTGTCACATTACTGTTACCATTTTTCCTAAAAAAACCAAAATAATTTTTCTATCTTGCCCTGCCTGATATTACTAGTAAATAAAAACGGTTCGTGAGTACTTCCTGGTAAGAGACAACCCTTTTTAAACAGCCACTAAAAACACTCCTGTGTTGACCACAGCTGAATGTGCTACAGCACAGCCTTCTTTTTATCTGTGATCCAAACCCTGCATTCCTCGGCGAGACAAGACTCACTCTGCTGTCGGGTGGCACTTTGCCGGACTAAGAACTGATTTGCCCACATGTTTGTCAAAGGCTGATTCTCAGCAGGTAGCATTTATTTGCAACCAGACATCGCAGGTGGTTTCACCCCAGAAACATATTTTTGCACAGATTCCAATTAAGTGTTTATAAGCTATTGGTTATATAAAACTGAAATCAGTGATGTTGGCAAATTTTCCGTGCTTTCTCTGTGTGCTAAAAGCTCAGCTTAACTTTGTTTGTTGTTGGGGGGCTTTCAAGTGTGTGTCAAATATTAACATTTTAATTTGCAAGGAAATTAGTAGTTGGAAAACCATAATCCCTTATGAGCATGCATGCAGACACATGTGCACACGCTCAGTCTATTAAAATTACTTATGTTATTAAGTTTGTAATAAATCCTCAGTGTGGAATGGCACATGCTGAATCACTGAGGTATTTGACAAAGATCTGTTTAAAGGGTTACTCTGGGGCCCCAAATTCCATTTTCAAAAACAAAGCCCTATTGAACCTAATCAATGGGTTTTCTGTGATTCCACCCCTTTCCCATCCCCCAGCAAGTTTAACTGAGAGCTTTTGGGCGACTTTAAAGGTTGCTATGTAGTATTTTTAGCTATAGCTGTGAAGTGCTACAGGAGAGCATGAAAACATACCTACGTAGGTCTTTATGCCTCCCTCTCCATGAGCAGCTGTGAACCTTTCCACGGCACGTGGGTCATGGCTGGCATTGGTTTCTACAAATCCAGCTGGAGGAGCAGGCATGTTCAGCTGTGCCTGCTGGCAATCAGGGGAAGTTTCACTCCAGGTTGGATCTGGTACCACCAAAGCATCTCAGGACAGCGGCAAGGGTTTTGGCAGCAAGGGTTTTGGCAGCAAGAGGGTATAATGTGGCCACTTAAGGCCAGACTGCAGACAACAGCCTTCACCAGCTGTGAGTCTGGCAGGAGCAGATTCAGTTCTTGTGCTAAGGCAGGCCAAGAGTCTCCTTTTGTTTGTTTATTTCTAAGCAAGGTTTTCCTTGCTATAAAGGAGATAAAGGGACTGGTGGTTTTCTTGAGTTGGTAATTTTTTCTGGATATATTATGATGTCTATTCCTTTTTTTTTTTATTTTTCTGCTGGTATTCTTAGAATGAGGAATGGGGTCATCCCACCAGAACAAAGAGATTTGGCCAGCGTGCCAAAACTGCAATTACAGATAAATGAAAAAAAAAAAAAAAGAAAGAAAGAAATGTATTTTATTCATTTCAGCTGTTATGCCTTAATGCAAAGAAATCATTTTGCACAGTTCTGTAATTGACACCTATTTCTAATCTCCAATACTATTAACTTCTAAATCTCTCTTATGAAGAATATTGGCAGAATACCAGAGTCTAATGCAGCTAAATGGTCTTAGTTGGATCTAGTGTTATATTTTCTTTTTTCCAAAATGCTGAAAAAAATCATTAAACTATTTTGTTAATTGCTGATAACATTTTGGTTAGTTGGATTTCCGCTTTTGGCTGCAATAGACACATTCCTGGAGCATGACATGACTTTGCCTTTGGGACAAACAAAAAAAAAAAAAGGGAAAAAAAAGAGAGACCATTTTTTGAAATGACAAAATGTATTGTTATAGGATTAGAAACAGGATAGCTCTGGGATTATGCTGTATCACTAACTCAGTTTAGGAGGCCTACATATTGAAACTAAATGTTGAATAGCTGCAGGGAAAGGACATGGTTGAGGAGTAATACCTGTGTGTATTTATCTCAGATGGATTGCAACAGATTTCTGACAACTCAGAGATCCTCTCACACAAGCTATAAACCCTTAAAATGTCTATTTCTCCCTACTACTTCAATGGCACTGGAAAGCCAGTCCAAGTCTCAGATGTGCAGAAATAAATATTAACTAAAACCAACCTTGACAAAAATGTTTCTACTAGTCAGTGATGGGCTTTGCTTTGACATCATCATTCCAAGGGAACCTGCAAAGCTGTCTTCTGCTTGACTTCAGTGATTCCCTAAACCAATGTCAGCATCACTTCTCTGCTACAAGATTTAATTGGGAGCTTAAACAGATAGTGGTGAGCTGTGCCAAGTGGGACAGTGGAAGTAATTATCAGATTTAGATATTCTGGCATCCTGGACAGAGTTTCTTAAGCACAGGAAATGAATTATAGCAGAATATCCTTAGACCCAAAAGTTATTGGCAGGGAGGAAGGGAAGAACAATGCAGCCTTGGCTGCATGCTGACGAGCTTTGGCTGATTTGCTGTGTTACCATTTTAGTCTGTGTGTGGCTATTTAATTTTTTTTCCTCAAGAGAGCTGAAGTTCTAACACCATCTAAGTCAGAGCTTGGAGAGCTTTTTTCGTTTTGTATCCAAAGAACAGTTGTGTTCACAGAGAACCGAACAAAGGGAGAATATCAAGAAAATATGGGTTGCTCTTACTGAAGCATAGGATCCTCCATGAATAAGAGCAGAGAGCATCCAAAGGAGGGCAACCAAGATGGTGAAGGGCCTTGAGGGGAAGCTGTATGAGGAGCATCTGAAGGCACTTGGTCTATTCAGCCTGGAGAAGGGGAGACTGAGGGGAAACCTCATTGCAGTCTACAACTTCCTTGTGAGGGGAAGAGGAGGGGCAGGCACTGATCTCTGTGGTGACCAGTGACAGGACCCGAGGGAATGGCCTGAAGTTGTGTCAGGAGAGCTTTAGGTTGGATATTAGAAAATGGTTCTTCACCCAGAGAGTGGTTGGGCACTGGAACAGGCTCCCCAGGAAAGTGGTCACAGCACCAAGCCTGACAGAGTTCAAGCAGCATTTGGATGATACTCTCAGGCACATGGTGTGACTCTTGTGGATGGTCCTGTGCAGGGCCAGGAGTTGGGTTTGATGATCCTTGTGGGTCCCTTCCAAATCAGCATATTCTGTGATTCTGTGATATTAAAATGGGTTATAAAATCCACTTCTGTTGCTGAATTTGCAGCCTGGCTGTGCCTGTGCCCCCATGTCTTTTCATAAATTCAGTGAAATCCAGTGTTCATTAAAAACTCTTGACTTCATATCCATAGAGACAAAGATCTGGATTCACCTCAGCTAATTTGAGGCATATGCATGAGAATCCTTGTCAAGAAGTCTGACACCAAAGGCTCCTTCCTGTAATCCCTGCAGACAGATCAGCACACCCCTTCCTTTCGTGGGCTGAGTCACCCTCTAACAGATCTTCCATTAAGCAAACAAGTCTCTACCAGGCTTGCTACTTAGGTACCAAACCCAAGAGCTACAGTGGCTGCAGAGAACACGAGCCTGGACCATTGGCAGGAGCAGACAGAAGAGGAGCATGTGTGCCAGGGGACCCAATGGCTGAGTATTTTCACTGTGGCAGCAGGGCTAATGCTGGTCAAACACTGCAGATCCTTGACATGCTTGGAAAGGAGATAAGATTGCATCACATTTGCCAGATGTCACAGATGGATCTCAGATGGTAATTTTCTACACTAAGTACTGGCATCTTGAGCAAAATATGATCCAAAAGAAAAGGCTCTGTACACACTAAGCCTGATGTCTCACCAGCTGTGACATCATTAGCTGCATATCTGTCTGTAAACTGAAGGTGGTTTTCTAGCCTAATTCTTATCCCATGTCCACTCTGAATTAGCTCTGAATAAAAGACACTTGTTAAAGTTCAGCTGTAGCAGGGGTTGCATCAAGAGATGGCAGATGGGTAGGCCCAAGCCTCTATCACTGAATACAAAGATATATGGCCTATTGTCTCCTTATGGCTCATGTGATACTCTTGATAAGACGAATATAAGTTTCTGGCAACCATACAGAGTGAAATCTATACCCAAGGAATGCATATAAGTCAACTTCTACTTAAGCCTTAAATGATGGGTATAGGTACAGTGGTAGTCAATGAAGTAGCCCTGAGAAAATGTGAGGTTTTCCAGTTCAGTGGCCTAACTAGTGGGAGAAGAGCAAGTTGGAATTGATCTGAAAAAATATTTGAAAGGAGTTTAAATCAATTAGAATAATTTTTTCCTCTGGTATTTTAACAAAAAGAAAAAATAAGATTCTGAAAAAGGTGAAAAGGAAGAAAAGATGGCTCATGGTGTGTGTTAGCTTACCAGTTTATTAGGAGACCAATAACCACACAAATACTCCTTCCCATTAATCCTAACCAATATAAATTTCATGCCCCTGATTGTAAGGCTGAGAGGTATCAGTGTGTCTGCACCTGCATTCAGCCCCATTGAAACTTTGCTGGAAAAAAAAAAAAAAGCCAAATCCCACAAAAAGGCATCTGAGGCTGAGCTGGAAAATGTACAGGTCCTTTTTACCTTGAGCTAGATTGCATGACAGCAAAAAGAAGAAAGAAAAAAATCATCCCTGTTGGCACCATGTTCATAGGCAGGAAGGTTTCTCCCAGTGAGAAACTGCACAGCGCTGCAGCCTCCTGCAGCCCAACAGCCGTCTCCGTGCTCTCTTTGATAAGCAGAGGGAGTCAATGACAGCCAAATCCTCAGAGAGGGAAGGGCTTTGCTCCTTACAGTGACAAGACTTTTGAGGGATAATTCAACTTAAGCATAAAAGAAAAGATGCAGAAATAAACCCGACGTTCCCTACTGGAGATGGTTCTGGACATGCCTGGGCAATACCTGTAGACTCACTGCTGGGATCCCACTGTACCAGAAGTCAGTGTATTCTCCCATTCATGCTTTTGCTTTGCAAGAAACAGCAGGGAGCATGCTGTGAATTGCAAAACCACAGGCTAGCTACTGTTTGTGTGGCCTCATCCCACCACTGTTAGAGAGCACAAATAAGGAATTTTTACTCTTTAACAGACTCAGGAGTACTCCATAATCCAAATGGCTTCATAATGAACAAGCTCTTATTTAGTGTGAGGCCTTATTCATTGCACACCTTACTTGTAGCACACTGTTATAATAGCCATGGTGTTGCCCTGACTCTGCTTTGGTTTTGGACTCAATACAGTACAGTAAGTCAAACATTATTGGTCACAATGGTAACGCAGAGTGTATATAATGTGCTTTTATTGCTGCAAGGCATAGTTGAAATATTTACATGGAATACATGAAATAACAGTAAGATTCATGTTCTGTTCCTTATTTGTAAGGTATTTTATTAAAAAAAGAATCTGAATCCAAAGTTCATAAATAAAGTAGTAATATCATTTATTTCCAGATACTAGTTCCAGCTTNAAAAAGAATCTGAATCCAAAGTTCATAAATAAAGTAGTAATATCATTTATTTCCAGATACTAGTTCCAGCTTGTTGATTTTAATAGACAAGTATAACACTTCAAATGTGGAAGCACAGTGGGTAATATTTATATGAAATCTCCAAGAACCGTGGTATTTTGCTCATGTGGAATATCATGGCATTTTGCCTGGATCAAGTAACCAGCAGATTAGCACATTAACACTTTTAAGAAACATGCGTGTAATCCACTCTGAATGTGGTCTTTGACTCCTGGTAGGAATACCTAATGATTTTCAAATTGACACATTACTTTATAAAGCAACTCAAATAAACAGGAATTGCTGAGGAGCTTTGGTTGAGGTGTATGGCATAAGCACACACATATTGTTATCAACAGAGGAGACAGGATAAACTCTTTATGGTCACAGAAGGATTTGCAGGGTCTACAAAGATACAGGAGAAAACTGGTTTCCTTTCTTTTTAGAGCTTTATGGCTTTATTGCTCTCTGTAGGTGGGTAAACAGATATACACTGCTCACTGTCACTGAAAGTCGGTCACAAGTTCTAGGTGAGAGATTATTGACAGACCTCTAAGACTGATCAGAGCTACCCAATAAAGCCTGCCAACCCCATCACTATTGTCAAATTTGAAGGTCCCACTCTAGTTTGCAAGCAGAGGAGGATCTCCACAAGAAAACCAGCCATGTTCAGGCTGCCATAGGCTCCATCTTAAACCAGGAATTAGAAAGGAGAAGAGCAGGAGGCACAAGAGTTGTCAGTCCTCTGTTACTCAGCCAAGGATGTGTGCCTTCAAAGCTGTATTTCAACACAGACTCTTCATGGTTTTGCTCACACTGCCAGCCTCCCTGCATCGCTTTTCCTACTTCCCATAGAGAAAAAATCTCATCCTTCCCTTCACGGGAGCTTCTGCTGACTGCAGCGGTGTGCTTGTAGTGATGAACTGCTCCACGTGTGTAAAGTCCTGGCTGTGTGGAAAGCAAATGTAAGTTCAGTGGTAGGGTAGCTCATGTCTCTGACTAATTTCAATAGCCACCCAGAGGGGAACAAAACCTACTCCCAGAATGTTTTCAGTATGCTGTAGCAACTAGGTTCAACTTCTGCAGCAGGAGACAGAATGGAAAGCCCAACAGTCCCCCTCCCATGAAAGAAGCAGCAGAGTCCAGGGTGCATGCCAAGGAATCCTATCACTAGCCTTGTAAAAAACTCACCAGGGCCACCTCAGAAACAATAGTGAAGTCACGCTTGGCTGCAGTTGGTTATGGTTTGAGAGGGAGACCATGAACAGGTCTCACAGAACTGTTATGGCTGGCTCCATTTCTTATTAGCTCAATTCATCACACTTGTTCCCCACCTCCTGAAGACAACTTTTATAACCCCATTACTGAATTAGAGAATGTCTGTGCTTTTCTTAGGACAAGATATGGCTGCTCCAACTCATACCAGTTAAGACTGTTCTTTGGAAGTGACTGCAGAGAAGTCAGTGGTACAAATCAGAGACTGTTCACAGCTGACCTAAAGGAAACATTCAGGATCTCATCCTTTATCCTCCTCAGAGCTGATGCTCTCCTTGCTTCTGCACTGGAAAATCAGGAATGAGCACTGAGTTTCTGGCTATCCAAATAGAATGTACAATATCCTTGCTTGACCTTGCACCCAAGAGTTAAAAAATAACCTAAGGTTTCAACTTTGGTTAAAGTAATCTGGTTAAGAAACTGCAAACATGGATATTCACAGAATGAAAACATTTTAGGAAAAGAAATTCTGGAATTTGAAAAAGATAAAGACTTGTTGCAATGGAAAGAGTCAAATCAAACTGTTTTTTAAAGCCAAAGTTAATAAGCTAATACCAAAACTGCTCCCCCTTTTACCCTAGTTGCCAGTCTGGACACTGAAGACCTTCCCTTTGCATTGAAGTCTTCTATTGAAAAAAAAGGATTGTAGTGGGAAATATTAAAAGCTTAATCATTAAGAGCCTACTTGGAAGGCTCATTTAGAAAGCAGCACAGATGTCAACAAGCAACAATTGCTGCGAACCAAGTACATACTGAGTACATTATTAAAGTCTTGTCAAAACTCTTGGGTATACAACACCAGCAAAGCACAAACAGCTCTGAGCAATGCTCCAGTATTAGGACAGGATGAGGTTTGATAGACTATTAAAAACCCAAACCAATCTCCCCCTACTTAAACTCACAAAAAAGCCCAGATTTTTGGAACATCACGCTAGAGTCAGGCCTTTCCTTCCCCACTGACAGCCAAAGCTATTTTTGCATTTGGGTCAGATTTAGTGACTAGGCTTCAGCCAAAAAATTTAGGGGGAGGGTGAGGAAATCATTGGAAAAAGTCACAAGACTTTGACTATTTCAGAAACAAAAGGTTTCCATTTTTTGGTCTGGATTCACAAGAGAATTTGGGAGCTGACCACTTTCAGATGTGCGTGCTGCAGAGGGATGATTACACGCTTGCAGCTTCCGACTCCGGCGCCCCCGGACTGGTGATCAGAGCAGTGCTTGCCATCCCGCACTTTTATATCAGCAACCCCCAGAGAGGCAGACAGATCTGTACAAAAGTGTTCATGTAGTCAATTTAGTGTGGCATGCTGAAACTGGTTAGGCTCGAGCCTTGTTTAGAATAGCATTGCTGCTTTCACATGAGGGATTTCTCAATTCAGTTAAAAATTGGCTTCTAAGCCAAGTATGGGCAATGCTTGGGGTAAAAAAATGTAGGGGAGGACAAGGATATGCTTTGCTGGATTGCATGGAGATCCCTGCTTCTGAGTCCAGAAAGCACATAGTCTGAACTCTCGAAAAGTCTTGTATTTTCGATTCATACTTTTAGAGCAAAGCAAGTCCCCCTGTCTCTCAATCCTTTTGGGTTGTTATGGAGCTTGGGGGGTCCACAGAGTGAAGAAGAACCCCATGTCTCCACAAAACTAGGACAATACTTATTTTTGGGGGGCTCAGGATTGATGGAAAAGCAAGTTTTTTAATGGTGAACTCTGCAAGATAACCCGGAAAACAACTGAGACACAAGAAGACTTTGGTCCTACAAAGCCTCAGATAAGTTGGTACAAACAGCAGCTTCTCGCACAGGTGACACGAGGCACACGCATACAACACCATGGGATCACGACTCAGAAGGACAATGAGAACCCTGTGGCCTTCACCTGTCACTTTTGTACACAGTATTTGCAAACTGTGGGTTTTCCACTGGGAAGCAGAAAGAGTGAAAACTGAAGGATCCACCATCTGAGGACACGTAACTACATAGCATGTGTTCTCCAGGGCTGTTCAAAGGCAGTTTTTCCAGCTTTCTCATGCCATTTCAACACCTCTTCTCAGCCTCATTTTCCTGCCAAAGTGTTACATTCAAACATAAGCACCCTTAAACTCCACAAGCTTAAAATTAGGTCATGTGCATGCCAGAAATAATTTTGAAGTATCCTCGTTACCTTTCTGCTTCTTCCCATACTATTTTACTACTTGTTTGGGAGAGGGGGAACAGGGGTGCACTAGCTTTTTTTTTTCCCCCCAACAATATTTGCACAGAAGCATTTGAGAAGCCACACATTTTGAAAGCCTAAAGACAATTTCACTGTATAAAAAGAATATAACTCTTTCAAACAATCCTCTCTCAGCCGAATAGAGATGCCATGGCTGAATCTTTTTATTTCACCCAGCATAGAGCAGGAGGCACCCTGAAAGTTGCGTACATCAAGAAAAGCTGTTTTAATAATGTGTGTCTAATCCATGCCTTCCTAGTCAGTCTTGTCTTTCTATGCATAGCACACTCACTGAGCTGAGCTAACTTTCAGTTTGATTCCTGATTACAGTATTTTACTGCTTAATTGCAACCACTTTAACTTCAGATATGCTAGAAGCAAAAATTAGCAACAGTTAAACTATTAGGTATTTGTAAAAAGATGACAGAGTTAAGGAGTCTTAATTTAATATTCATCTTCAGATGGATGTTAACTGAATCCATACTTCTATTTAAATAATCTGCTGATTATTATGCATAGTTTTCAGTCAGTGTAACGAAAACATGATGTTGCAGTCATGCTGTGAGCTCTGTAGCTAGGTTTCCTTGTTTATATTAACAGCTGTAAACACAGTCTAACTCAGCCTTGATTTAAAAGCAGATTTCCCATACTTTCAAGAATTCAGCACCTTGTGAAAGCTGCAATTTCAGAACTTTTCTCACATGCATACTGATTATGTCCAGGAACAGCCTGCCATGCTACACATGCACCTGTAATGACTCATTTTAGAGAACCTACATTAAAAGGGTCAGTTTTTCACTTTCATTAAAAAGCAGAATGAGCTTTGTGAATGTTTGTGTATAAACTTGCCCCTTAATGTCTTGAATACAACCTACAACCATCTACATAAGGGTTTGAACAAGTACTTTTGCTTTGCTGGGTCAAGGTTTCATGTGTTTATCCCTCCATTTAAAAATGCAGGTTGTAAAAACATCCTAAAGCCATTAAAGTCAGTGAAAGAGATTTCATTCAAAAATGAGATTTCAGTCAAAAATGGATTTTAGTGCAGTTTTACCTTCCTACATTTTAATAACAGCATTGCAAAAGCTAAGCTTTTGGAAAAGTGACACTGCCTGCACAAATGACCCTTGAGTTCTCTTCATTTTTTAAGAGTATGGTGAGAAGCAAGCTGCATTTAAGTGGAAAGTCAGATGAAGCAAAAAAAAAACCCTGCTAGGAATATTTTTCAATATTTCTGCCTTCAGAGAGGCAGCAGCATGTCATTCTAATGGGTTCCTCTGACACACATTAGATCTCCCAGTCTGTGAACGCTGAGCAAAGTCAACCAGCAGTGCAAATGTCGTGGGTTTACCAGCCCCCACCCCGGGGTTGAAAAATAGTTAATTCCAGGTAGATTTTCAGAGCAGAGCCAATCACAAGTTTTAGTAACACCTCTGTGAATGACATATTTAAGAAAACAGAAGAGAAGATGAATTGCGCAGAAGAAATTCCAGCCCAGAGGAGAGCAGAGGAGAACAGGAGACAGCAATGGAGCCTCCAAGGTCAGTGTAGCGGGACAGGGGAGGAGAGGCCTGGGGAGGGCCCCCTCTCCCCGTCCAGCAGGGGAAAAGTCTTAAAAACTAAAACCCCTGCCACCTGTGGAAGATTAGTTCGAGCGAGGAGACCCTCCTGCAGCTCATGAAGGAGCCTGTGCTGGAGCAGAGGAGTGCATGGGGGAAGCTGTAACTCTGTGGGAGGCCTAAGATGAAACAGAGTCTTGCTGGAGATCTGTGGCCCATGGAGAGAGAAACCTACGCTGGAGCAGGTGTTCCGGGTAGGACTTGTGATCCCAGTGAGGGATTTATGCTGGTGTAATTCATTGGTGACCCTAAAGGACAGCAGAGTATGGAAGAACTGTTGTCCAAGGGTAGACTCACACTGGGAAAGTCCATCCAGGACTGTCTCCCGTGAGAAGGGACCCCACAAGAAACAGGGAATGGACTCGATGCCATTATCCCCTGTAACAGTGGTGAAGACCCTGGTGCAGCAAGTTGTCCCCTTGCAGTCCACGGAGGACCTCACAGGGCCCAGGTAGCCCCTGGCCTCCAGTCCTGGCCTGGGGAGGAGGAGCAGGGCCCAGTCCTGAGGTCGATGCGCAGCAGAGAGAAAGAAGCAGAGAGATTTCCAGCTGCGACGGATCAGAGCTATTGCTGTAGAGATAATAGAAGAAAACTTTCAAGTGCTGCAATTTTGATTTAGAGGAACTGTAACTCTGAAAGCGGAGAAGAGACTTTTCTCCTCCTGGACTGATACAGGGGGGGAGGGATAATTTTGTACATACATAGAATTTTCTTCGTAAGAAAACATAATCAGATTTGTTGCATGTATTGTTCTTTAGTTTTTATTCTGCTAGTAATAAATTTAATACTATTCCCCCATGCCAAGTCTCTCTTGTCTGTATAAAACTTCTCTAAACTTACAGCAATTACGCAAAGGTTTTGAAAAAATCGGTCCAGAGTAAACCCACAACAGCAAAGCAACCTTGAGGGCCAGGCAAGTGTGGGTCCCTTCCAGAAGAAATTTCCTCAGTGGTACAGAGCTGCTGTAGCAATTTACCTTCCATTTAGCTTCCATCCACTGTGCCTTCAATGGAGAGAGAAAGTAATGGAGAAGGAGGGGCTTATGTCAAATATTGCAGGGTCCATCAATCCTACCAGAAGAGCTTTTGGGATCACATTGCTCTACCATGAGCTAGGGGTGCTCCTGAGAAAGTCAAGGCATGTCTCCATCAGTAGCTTCACCACAGTTGACAATATTTCATTGTTCCACCTCTCCTCCCAGCAATCTGTGCCTAGAAAACACAATTTAGACCATCACCGACCACCCGCAACTTTGCCACAGTGCATGTGCTCTGGAGAAATTCACCTCTGGACCAGGAGGGCCAAAGTCAAAGGCTGATCTCATGACCCCACTCATCTATTACCAGCAGCAAAGGCTCAAGTGCACACTCAGATCCTGTACTCACACAGGGGGAGCACAACACTGACCACGCACATTCCACCAGCATCACTCCTCATAAGCACGAAGGGCTGTAGCCAGGTTAGGGCCAAAAATATGTGCAGAACTTAGAAGCCAAGTACTTTGTTCTGCTTTGAGACTGGTTCTTCATCAGGATACTCCCCAGAGCCTTACTGCATTTCTCACTGTCTGTTTCAGGGAGTGAGGGATACTGAAGAAACACACCACATGTCTTATTTAGAACTCAGGATCCACTCCTTTGTAACCTTGCATAGGTTAAGCAACCTTCACTTGACACAAGAGCAGCTCTCATCTAAATACTGTCTCTTCCACCCACTCTCCTTCAATGATAAGAAGTGAACTTGTTCAAAACTTAATTGTTTTCCCTTGGAAGTCACATATGAATGTGGTCTGCCAACTGCCTAGTCTAGTCATACTGGTGATGCTAAAATACAGCCTGGATTGACAAAGGATCCAAAAGGAGTTTAGCGAGGCCATTCCACATCATTCTTTGCAAGTTATTTTTACATGTCTGAGATCTCATTCAACTTGCTTGGCTTCTCAGAGAACAATTAAAAACAATACATAGCAGATGGGAGAGGTAAGACAAACAGAGGTTAAATGACTTGCCTGAGGCTGGTAGAGTCTAGCAGAATGGGCGACAGGAGTCCTGGGTATTAATTAGTTAATATTTGTACAATGCTAAGAAAATATATAGCCCTATTATAAGTATTATTGTAAGGTGGCCCCTGCAGTTTGGAGAAGCAGAGGGCAACAGCGCACAGGCGAGTGCAAATATCCTTTCTTGTCTCATGGCATTTCGGTCATCCACGGGGTTGGTCGGGACAGAGCATTCCCAGGACACATGAGAGAGGGAACGAGAAAGCCCAGGGAAACAGATCCCACTCAAGCAACACTGCTGTGCACCCCCAGGCTGCTGCATCTGTGCATTAAGTCTAGGATCAGCTGTTTCCTCTTCTCAATGAGAGCAGTAAATCTGTGAGGTACAATCAAACTGGGCTACGTGGTCAGCTGTCTTCAGCAGAAACCTTGGAATTGAATTTGAGATATTTGGGGGTATTTACAGCAGTAAGAGGTGCAAATCTCTCTGAAGTGCCACAGGACCCACGTGCCACACTGCTCTGTGCTCTGCTGAAATCCCGGGAGGAAGGTCAGGCCCATCTGTATTAGAGAAAGATCTCTGGGAAAGGAGGAAAGGGTCACAGTGTTGGATTTCTACTTTTTTTTCCCACCTCTCTAGGGCATTCATCCTGCTCCCATGACTTCAGATCTGATTTCTTCAGATGCCTTTTTCAGTCCAGCTTCCCTTCACACCATCACACATCCCAGCCTGCTGCTCTGAGCATCCTCCAGATTCCAGTATCAGCCTGAATGAAACATGCATCAGTTCTTCTGCAGGACAGCTCTCACTCTCCAGTGCTTTTAACGTGATTTTGCTATGTAGTTTCAAGAGTGGTAAGAATTTCTGGCCATTTCCCTTCTTTCTCTTGGCTGGGATACAAAAATATTACCTAAGTTGTGATGTACTTTCCTCTGCAATTTTTAAATCATTCATACTTCCCGTGTATGTACTAAAATGTTCATCCAGTTTTCATCACCTCATATCTTCATTATCAGGATCTGCCATTTCTTTTCCCATCAGTTTAGCTCAGACTTGACTGAAATGCAAAATTTCCAGTTGAAAATTCCAGCATTCATTTTCATCCAAAATAGGATAAAAGGCTCAAATTTTAAAAGCACTTCCTCAGAAACACCAATATTTGAACCTCTACCTATTTAGGCAGAACTTGTCCATATTTCTAGTTGCTAAACTGTAAATGTTAAATTTTGTTTCATTTACTTGGCAGGCTTTATTTAGAGGAAAATCAACATCAGGCTGCATTACTCTTCCCTGGGCAGATTCTGCTTGCTCTGAGTCAAAATCTATAGCAAACCACACTTCAGTGTCACACGGTCTTTACTGATTTTACTGCATGGTACTGTGCAAAGAGTGTGCATTGTGTGCATTGTGTGCATTGACAAATATATGGTATAGTGAGGGACCTCACCCAGAAAGGAACAGAGAGCAGAGCTTCATTGCTGTCCCAGAGCTCCTACCAGGCACCAAAAGGATTCTCAATTCTGTACTGTGCTGCCTGGTGCATTAGCTGCAGATTACACAGTGGGAGACACATGCCCCACATCCCGTTCTTTTCCCCTCAGTGATACAGCATGCTTTTATCTGAACTTTGTTAAAATGAAATGGTTTGGATAATTGTAATTAAACAAAATAAAATCAATTCGACCAAGCTAACCCTAAACTAAGCCTTTTCCTTTTTGCTACAGGAAATGCCCATTGCTGAGAAGCTGTGTCCTCAACTGCAGAAATCATCCAGATAAAAATGTCCCTTAGCCTCGAGTACAGCTGCCAGAATCATTATTTTTGCTACTGTTCAAGTCTGAGCAACCTAGTTAACACCCAAATTGTCTCTCTTTTCCCTCCCACTGCAACCTTCCTTGTGCCAGGCAACCTGTCTGTGACTCCCCAGTCCAAACCAACCTGCAAAGCCATCCAAAACTCTAATCTTGTCTGAAAAACCTGTATGTTATTTAGCAGCAATTAAAGAAAAAACAAAAGTTACTGGTTTAAAAAGGGTCGTCAACAATTTCCGTCAGTATTCTGAATCAGTCGGAGAAAAATAAGTAATAAAACATGAATACATTTTTACTCAATTCGTACCAATATTTAGAATGTTCAACAACACTTTTGATTGCCAAAAACTGATGGACTGTTCTGCAGACTGTTTTAAAAGCATTTTAAGCATGCAGAGGAGTTTGAGGTTCGAAAACTTTTGGAGCTTTTCCTCATCAGATTTGCTATTTCCGCTAAGAAATATAAAAATAATATGACATGCAAGCCATTAAAAATATAAACATAAAAATAAAATCTTCAAAATGCAGTCCTTTCAGCCAGGCAGGTCTGCTCTCCTTTTCCAAATCCCATATCAAAACTTTGCTTCAATGGCAACAAGAAATTGGCAGAGTAGCAAACACCCAGGCAAGTCAGGAAGCAATGCTTCTAAATGACTCTGCAGTATCACACTTGGATTGTAATTAATGAACACAGCCAAATGAACATATTGCTGAGACCTTCGAATGTCACCCCCACTCCTTTTCATTTCATACCATTGTACACCGTATTTTGTCACATATGTAACCTTGGGTCCTCTGGATTGCAAAGGTCCTAGTGAAACATCCTCTTTAAAATGGTCATCTCTACATTTGGCAGGTCATCTCTGTCCTGCAATCAAGGAGCATCATTCCTTGATTTCAGGAAGAACTAGCATGTTTTTTGGTGGCTGCAGCTAGGGTTTGATTCCATGCAGGGCTGCATGCACCCAAGGAATGCCAAGTACCCTCAATTCCATTAACTTCAGTGGGAATTAGAGAGCTCAGCTGTACTTAATATTCTACAGGGTCAGGCTCTGAAAGCTGTATTAGCATTCTCAGTTCCCAGTAGGACAAAATTCAGCAAAGCATTTGGATTGAGACTTAACTGTAAACATGTGAACACTACCCCTGATTTCAGTATGATTATTCTCATGCTTAAAGTTAAGCATATGCCTAAGTGGTGTGCTACTTTTGAGCCAAAAACTACTGTTTTCAAGGGCTACCTAAGTTCACAATAGGCAAACTGCTGATCTGTAATGCCAGTTGCATAATTTAATTTTTCGTTTTTCATAAAGGCTGCACAAGACTGTGTATTTTTTAAAGTGGAGCAGCTACACTGCTTGAAGAAGACAGGGCATTCTGGTAAACATTGAATATTTCTCTAAAATTGCTAATCTACTGCTATTGTTGTTATTATTACTGTTATTCCTATGTGAATGCAGAAAAAGCACCTATCCCAGACTCTTGGAGCTTTTGCTGTTCCTAAAAGAATATAAGCCATATAGCAAAGAATAACAAACTCTCTCTACATGACAGCGAACATCAGTCAAGTGACAGCTAAAAATATCCCATTCTCCCCAGAGACCCTCAGCCTCTTGTACATCTGAACCCTTCCAGAGGCACTAAAAAACAGAAGCATCTTATGATGCACTCTGAATGTTTCAACCTTTCACCTCTCCAGAGGCCAAGGAAGCCCAGGGGCTCCTGGAAAAGGATGGGCTGGCACCTCTCACCTTTTCTGAATTAGGAGTAGGCTTCTCTCTTGAAAATGTGCTGGGCTTCAGGAGACAGCATCTTGGCTAGCTCATGGCAAGGGTCAGATGTGGCTCTCAAGCAAATTCCTTCACCCAGAGAAGCATAGAGGGATATGGCGCCTGCTCTGATGGCTCTTCTTCTCTGAAAGTAAAAGGTTCCTCCCTTTTGGAGGCTGAGGGACAGAGGGGTTTCACAGGAGATCTGTTAGGGTACCAAAAAAAAACCATAGCTGTGCATCATCACCCTGCATTTTGGGATCCACTAAGGCTCTTATTATACCCCTCAGTGTGGAACGATGCAAACCAACCCAATCCACCACTCAGAGGTCAGGAGGAAGGGAAGAGCTTTTGGGGCTCACTTTTCACTCAGACCCACTAAACATATGCAGCTCATGGCACTGGAGCCATGTGCTGAGAAGCTATGGGGAGCAGCACAGAGGAAGAAGACACAGAATATGTTTCTCACTCCTCCATGTGCAAAGGGGGACAAACCAGGACTTGAAGAGGTGTCTCCTGGCCAGCTACAAAGGTTCACACTGGGGCCACCTCCCCTCAATTTTCTTTTCCCTTTTAGCAGCAGGTTGTCACTCTGGCTTCCTATATCAAACTCTGGCTTCTCCGTAACTCCATGGTCTCTGAGCCTTACAACGCAATTAACTGGCTGCTGCCAAGGCATCATAAAGCCAAAACAAGGACACATTTAAGATGGGGCAACTGCATTCGGACATAAGCCCAGAACCTGCTGTTTTCAGTCTGGATCTCCCTTTCCTGATATGTCACAACCATTTCAGCACGCAGGTTTTGGCACATGTGCAGCTACTTGACTGACAAGATAGCTTGTTGTGGTATTTTCTGAGTGAGGCTGACTGGAAAATGTACCGTCTTTGCTCAAGCTCTTCTAGAAGGATTACAAAATCAAAGCAACAGCATAGCCAAAATCCCTAAAAAACAATATTCTGAATCCCAAACAAATATCACTTGGCACCCCTGGCAAAGAAATGCCACCCAGTGTTAGAGAAGAGGTTTGGGCGTGAGATGTAGCACTTGTAAGACACAGGGAGAATGAATGACCTGGACTGGTGGGCAAGGGTAAAAGTGCTGATGCTTATCCTTCACCCTCTTTGGTCCTGGCTGGGTCTGGTGGCAGGGCACACATTCCTTTTGAGTGTTCAGCTGATCTCACAGAGATGTTTCCTGAGCACCTTGATATCCCGACTGTGTATGCACAGAGTCTAGCATAGGCTGCAAGCTAAGAGTGGCTGTACTTGCTGTAGGTGGCTGTGTCTGAGAGCCCATTGTCCCTGCTGCCAGGAAAAGTCACAGGGGTGACAGGAAGATTCTCAGCATCCTCTTGTGATGACAGAAAAGCAGGGCTGGAGGAGGTTCTGGACACTCACCCCAACGCTGTGGAAACAGAGGAGCAACAAATGCAGTCGGAACTTCTGCACTTCGTAAATACGTTCCTGTATCTTCATGTCCACGGGCCTTCCAAGAACTTGCATTCTCAATGCTGCTCTTGCACGAGCGCTCGCAGTGGGATTTCTCCCCCGACATCTGTCGCCTGAGGCTGCCGGGCTGCCCATGGCCCGCTCCAAACGCCGGGGCTGTGCGGGACCCCCGGAGCTGAGCGGGACCCCCGCACGCCCCGCTCCGCGCCCCTCCCGGCGCAGACCCCCGGCCGCAGCCCCTGCTGCCCCCCGTGCTGCCACCTCGTGGGCACCGGGGCTGCGGCGGCCGCGCTCCCGCTCCCGTTCCCGCTCCCATTCCCATTCCCGTTTCCACTCCCGGCCCGCCCGCGCGGCCGTGGGTGACCACGCGTGGGCGGGGGCGGGGGAGCTGCAGGTGCCCGCCCGCCCCGCTTCTCCGTCCCGTCCCGTCCCGTCCCGTCGCGCCGCAGAGCCGCCCTGCTGCCAAACGGGAGCGATCTCTGCCGCGGATGCGGTGCTGACATGAAACACCGCAACAGCATCCTGCTTTCCAGCCAGTGTTTTTTGACGTTAAGGCGTCCTGGAGGGAAGACCCCAAAGCCCATTAATCACTTCAGGATGCCTGAGACGTGGGCAATAACACTGCGGAGAATTCAGGCCCTCTGACACTCCAGTGCAGTATCTGTGCATTTAACAATAACAGTCAACACTGCTGATGCCTGTGAAAATACAGATGTAAGCCAGCTGTCTGTCAGGGTGAAAAATGTGTTTGTCTTTTCGTTTTAACGTGTCATTTCCCTCTTGGACATTTGCTGTGTTACTGCCAGGATATCACGTGTTTCCAGCACAGACTCTAACCCGGGAACATGAACTACGCTTGGATAGAGGGTGGGTGTCGTCCTGTTTCTGCAACTTTTTTTCTTCATCTGAAGCTAAACGAAACATCTCTGACCTAATTCCTTCTTTTTTGTTATTATTAAAGTAATTTTCAATATCTATTTCTAGCCAAAGATAATCACAGATTTATCTATAAAAGAATCATAGGAGAGGTGAAAGAGAGTGTGTGTGCTGTGGGGGTGTCAGCCTACAAAATATCTTGATGTTCAAATTAATGCACAAAATCTTGAGATTAATAAGAGGAATTGGAAGTATATCATAGAATCGAATCAGCCAGGTTGGAAAGGACCTCTGAAATCATCAAGTCCAACCCGTGATCCACTACCACTGTGGTTACTAGACTATGGCACTAAGTGCCACATCCAGTCTCGTGATATATATCATGATCAAAAATTAATAGGCATAAAATATGTTTATGATGGGATAACTGAAAGACATCAGATTTAGATTAGATATTAGGAAGAAATCACTTACTGAGAGATGGTTGAGGCACTGGTACAGGTTGATGAGAGATCCCTGGAAGTGTTCAAGGCCAGGTTGGATGGGGCTTTGAACAACCTGGTTTAGTGCAAGGTGTCCCTGCCCATGGCAGGGGGGTTGGAACTAGGTGATTTTTAAGGACCCTTCCAACCCAAAATATTCTAAGATTCTATGATAACTCATGATTGGCATATTAGTAGAAAAGGATGCAGATGTTCATGAAAGACAAAGGAAGAAGGGAAGCATGCTGCCTAGGACATTGAGCTAGTCTCAATTCCAAACACACAGGGAGGAAAAGTTGTTGAACATCTGATCACATGGAAAAGGAGTTTAAGTCCTCTCAGGTTAAGTATCTACTGTGGACAATCCTCTCACCAAGTGCAGGGGAAGATGAAATTTTATGAGCTTCTGGCAGGACTCTCCAGGAGAGTATGTTCCCCAGGGATTTCAGCAACCCATTGAGAAACTAATAAACCAAGAGACAAGAAACTTGCCTATCACAGTTAATGAAATGGTTCCAGAGGGACCACATTCCCCTCCATCGATTCACCGCTGTTCCTACCACTGAAGTGCTGGGACATTCCCTGACACAGTTTTGTCCTCAGGTGCTCACTACCATTGCAAAAAAATTCTCAAACACTGCTTGGAGAGCAGCAGCCAGGACCCATGGGCAGGGTATGGCCTCACAGTTTTGGAGGGTGAGAGAGTTTAGGTGTCCAGATGTGGGCCACTCTCTGCCACTTGGCCTCAGTTTTAAAGCATAGCTGTAGACATATTTTGTGTGTAGTGAAATGTAGGCAACGTATTTAGCAAGCTCCAGGAACATCCTAATGACAATTTCTTGTTGTGTAGGTGAAGAAAATCCAACAGACGGAATAGGGGAAAGATTTTTACAGATTTGGAAATAAGTGTCTAAAATGCAAAGATGAAAATTGAGATGAGTGTGACAAAATGACAGTATTTATGATCCATATGAAAGGGAGGAGAGCAGCAAGACTAAAACAGTGGACTTCAAGGACATGGATTTCAATATATTCAGAGAACAGGTAGGTAAGATCTTATTTAGAGAAGGTTTATGAGAAAAAGGAGTTAAGGAAAACTGACATTTTTGGAGTTGTTTCGTTCGTTTGTTTGTTTGTTTGTTTTAGAAACAAATACTGCATTTTAAATGCAATAGATGCACAAACTATCCCAAAGCAGGTGAAGAAGAAGCAATGGTTATAAACCAAATTGTTTAAACCACAAGCTCTTTCTTGACTTCAAACACTGGAATACACAGCAGAAGTGGAAACCAAGCTAGACTTCTAAAGCCAAAAATAAGTAATGAGAAAATAAATGACAAAATCAGGAAGGCAAAGGCACAAAATGATTATGAGAACTCTGTAAGAGGAAAACCAAGAAAGTTCTGAAGGAAAGATATTGATGGGTCATCTCCTGAAGGCCAAAAGCTCTTTTGCTTCAGCTTTCATTGAAAATAATTACTAAATTGGGTGGCTTACATACAGTACAGCACATAATCTCCTGCTAGAGTATTGGAGGAAAAACAAAAGGAGTACTTACATAAATTAGAGCCTTTCAGATCAGCCACATCACAGCTCTACATTACCTGGCTAAAGCACTCTCAGAGTGTTGCTGGCTGCAACTACTCTGCAAAAACTTGCAGAGTTCAGGTGAATAACAAGAGGAGGAGAAGGCTAAATAGCATTCCTGTCTCTAAAAGAGCACATCTGGAATCATAGCTGACACACATTGGATAGAATTCTCAGAACAAGACCGGAACAAATACTAAAATAAAAATAACTCATAAGAACCTAAAAGTTTACAATGCAAGTAACAATGACATGGATTACCCCAGAATGCACTCAATCAATTTGAATTATTTCTCTCTCTGACACTAATAAGTGTTGGTACACAGTGATTTAATAAGATTTTTGACACTGCCACATAAATGAAACACAGGGAGTCATAGTCTAGATGAAATTATTACTGAGTAAATGTAAAAAATGGTGGAACAGTGCCCTCAGATAATAGTTAACCATTAACTTACTGTGAAAATGGTGTTCTTTAAGAGTCTGTCTTGAGTTTTGCAACATTTGTATATTCATTAATGATCTGGATGTTGTATATTGAAAACTTCAGTGTGGAGAAAGTTGCAGGACAGAAAGAGCAAATTAGAGAAATGATCTGACAAAGAAATATATTGTTCACTTTGGAGTCCTGCCTACATGTTACATAGAGCTGGGAATAATCACCCGGGGAAGTAGAGAATAGGCAAGAAATGGATAGGTTCTCTGGGAAAGATCTTATGCTTCTAACAGATCATAACTGAACACAGGTCAGCAACAGCTTCTTGCTGCAAAGAAGACGGAGGGAATAGCAGGCTTCGTGATGAGGACTTTGCCCTTAAGGCAGAGGAACACTGCTCCTCTCAGCAGGGACCAGGCTCTGGCTGAAACACAACGTGTGGGTTTGATATGTGTGAGTGGGAACAAGGCCACAGAGCAATGGTTATGAAGGGACATCTTGCAAATGTGGCCTATGAGGAAAGATTGAAACAACACTTTGATGAAGAGAAGGGGAGAAGTGAGATGGCCACTGTAATTTGCTCTGGATTCGTTGATGGCTTTCTCCTTTTTTATGGAGCTACCAGGGAAAGTGCCTGGGATACAACCCGTTGGTGTTCCCAGTTGGCAGATTTAATGTGATGAGTACTGTAAGAGCTTGGAGGAGGTTGCTATAATAGATCCAGGCTGATTGTTGTGTTCAAGTTGACCCAGTGTCAGAGAATAATCCCCAGCATGTTTAATTTCCTGCTGTAAGCCTGGATAATGAGTCTTCAAACACATAAAAGGGGACTTCATTGAGGAAGAGAATTCACAGCTCTCCATCACGTGGGTATTTAGAGTTAAAAATAATAGGTGAAGTATACAAGCAAGAAGTTTTAGTCTGGATATTAGAAAAAAATTGGAAGCACTAGAATGCATTGCCTTCAGAAAAACTCTCTCACAGAAGGGTCAGGAGGATAAGCTGGTAAGCATCTGACAGTGATGCCTGAAGAGCAGTAGATGCTTTCCCACAGCAGAAGGATGGACTGAAAGACTTTCATGTTTCCCGCCAGTCCTGTTTTCTCTTCTTCTCTCAAGAGCTAGGAAAGAGCAGTTACATAAGTACAGTTTTCTCTTCCATTCAATAAGAAGTAGAATCCCTTGCAACAGGACTCTCCTTCGTCATTTGTTCTCACAATATTTCAGTGCATAATTCTAGGGTAATTTATAAATTCCTCAGAAGTGAATTGCACTGAATTAGCTTTCCCAGTGAGGATTCCATAATTTAACAGACACATTGAGGAGCTACTTTCTGTTCACTTCTGCTTTAATCTTTTGGAAATTGTGATTTCCTGGTAATTTTGACAAAGAACAATAAATAAATAGGTTAGACTCCCCAGGGACTTCACGACCAGTGCAGATAGGTTCAACCAAGAACTAATAACACTGGTTAGGTCAAAAAGCATCTGCAAACTGTATAAAGCTTTTGGGGAAGGTATCAAGGAGACAACTATTCCAGTTCGGCTGGCTCTTTTTTATGTTTTAGTGCAGTTCTGCCTTCCTCCTGAGAAGCATTTTAAGCCAAGAGGTTTTCATAGAGAACAATTTAAGCAATGTAGGAGCAAGCAGGGACAATTTATCAATCAGGGTGGAGATGTTGTCTGGAGACCTGCAAGTCAAAAAATAGTTTTTGGCTTTGTTGTCCAACCGACCTGATCAACTGTGTAAATACATGTAAATATCTTTGACAAGGACAACTATCTCAGGTCTGTTTCAATTCATTTTAGTTCAAGAAGGAAATAATTCCCCCTGGAGTCCAAATCATCCAGATCACTTAGGCTCCATGACAACCTGTACAGAGGAAGTTGTGGTGGGGTAGCTGGCTGCTCTGTTTCATTTTTTGGAAGTCAGAAGAAATTATCTTGACATTCCTGAAGGGAAAAAGTTGCCAGAAGTTTCTTCTCCATGAGACAGAGATTTTTGCTTTCGTCGAGAGTGAAATCTCTTTTAACATGCTGCATTGTCACACAAAACAGAAATCTCGAATTTCCAGTCATTTCTGCTGGTCAGTTAGGTCCTTCCAAAACCTGCCTACTTTATAAGAAGGAAAAATAGCTCTGAAGATTGTAAGAATTATAACCTCAGAGGTGGAGGCTTAGGACACAGACATTGCTGCTCAGAGGTTCAAACTTGCTCGCTTACTCCCTTTGACTTTCACTGACACTTCAGTGCTCTGGTGCTACAATTGCCTTTGAAATGTTTTTCTGATTTATTTTGCCTTACAAGAAAACTATGAAAAAACTACCAAAAAGACTCTGATTTTCAGAAACAGAACAGGGAAAGTTATGTATTTGTTTTCTTGTCCGTCTGCTCTGCAGTGATCATGGGACCTAAAGCAGTGTTTCCACACAGTTTCTATGGTTTAATAATCATCAAATTCTCATACAGAGTCTGTGGCCTGAGCCAAGTTTCTCTGTTAACCAGCCTGAAACATCTTTGCTCCTGATGAAATAAGATCAGATTCATTAAGTCCAGCATGGCCATAAGGAAAATATATAGATATTTATTTGAAAAAAAAAAGAAAAAAGCCTCAAATTCCTTCTTCACAGATAATTTATTCCTGCTAAATATCACATGTTGTAAATGCCTGCAGTTCATAGCAGTTTTATGAATCAGAGCTTGGGAAGGCCGATTACCATAAAATGGGCTACGTGGCATGGACCAGGACATAGGAGAATGGTATGACAAGAAACTGTGCTGATCATCAGGTTCTGATGATACTTAAGGAAATGCTTACATGAAATTCACCTAAAAATAAATAGAATAACACACCTCTTCAAGCAGAAGTTTTCTGCAGTCACTTATTTGCTAAACATGAAGTGCCTTAGATTTTCAATGCTCAGGAATATTTTGAGTTTGACTATGCCACTAAAGTAATAAAATAATAAAAATTTCTTTTTTTCTCTTTTTGTTCATGTATTTTTCCTTTAACATTTATCAAGGGTAGATGAGGTGAAAAATGTACTTCAAAGTTTTATTCTGCATTCTTGGTGGATTTTTTCCCTGTAATATATCCAAACAAGTTGCATTTTGATATGCAGGCCATATGAAGACTTTCTTTTTATCTTTATAGCCAATGGAATAGTCACACAGTGCTTTGCCTTGTACTCATAGATTTTTTTTTAGCAGTGGTCCTAAGGACAAGTCTTTTCTATTCTGAATTTGCTAAACTGGAGTTCTCTACAGTGCCATAGTGCAACGGTACTCTTCACCATGGACCTAGTGCTAAGAGCTGATCATAAACAGAACCATAAGGACATTCAAATTATTGAAAAAAAGTTTAAAAAGAAAATGTGCCTGATTCTTCTCCAGAAGCTCTGTGAGAAGAACAGAAGAAATCAGCAATGAATGTTTCTGTCTTCTGACAGAAGAAAAATTCCTGGATATGAAGTTACCAACACACAACAGTTATTCCATGACTCTAAATAAACACAGGGCAAATATTTGCAGATGATGCTTTGTTGCTTTCAACACGGCAAGGAGTATCCATTTTATCTTTTTTCCCTAAATGTATCTTTTTTTATTCTAACTTATTGTTTTGTTCTAACATATGGCAAAGAGTTGTTTCTAAACAAGAAATGCCCACATGTTGGGCATTGTATTTTTAGTAAAAAGCACTGTGGTCAGCTACCAATACTGTGGAAAATAATTAACCTAGACCCATTTCTTTTGACAAAAGGGATTCCATTTCTTTTGAATCCACGTATAATGGAAACATGCAAAAAATACAGATAATTCAAAATTTCAACATGTCTTTGAAGAATTTTCACTGATGCTGCATTAAAGAGGTATCCTGTCCTATACGGAAGATGCTCCTACCATTAGATGACAGAATTTAGGTACTCCAAAGCCAACTCATACACCATCTCCACAGGGCTGGAAAGCTACTTTGTCCTTCAGTGGCCAGCTCAAAGTGCCTTTTTGACTTTCGAACAGTGGAAAAGGGCAAGTTAAAATTGCTAATACTTGTGCTGATTGGTAGCAAGGGCATGTCTAGCGCTGAAATTGTGTCTGTGGCTGGTGTTGCAAAAACACGATTGCTTTTCATTGTTTGCTGAGAGAGTTACACCAGAGATAAGGGGCCCTCATCTCTCCGGGGAATCTCAGTACTCACCTTTCCTACTCCTTGAAGAGAAACAACTGTGAGAGTAGGGGAAACTGAAATCCAGAGTCGTCAACAGCCTTCCTTACTTACAAAGTAGGAGCTCTGCATAAGCAAAGAAGGTAACTTTGTATTACACAGACCAACAGCTTTCTGCAGACTTCGGGTTCAAAAGCATTCGGAAGCACTGAGTCAGGACCAGTCTCAGCAGAATGAATTATTACACAAAATCAGACCATTTTCAACACTGGCAAAGCTTTGTTAGTGTTTGCTTCTGAGAGTGGAAAAATGGTCTCCGGTTGTTCCATTGGCAAGGAACTAAGGTTTTATAGGGTCACTAGTTCTCCAGGTATTGCCTCTATGACTTTAAGTAAGTCGACTGAGGTTTGATTTCTTCAAAAGTGCTGACCGGGCTATGTTACATATCCACCAGCAAGAGGTAGAGATGGCCAGTGTGGCCGAAAATCAGGCATTCTGCTCCTTGTGTCTCACCTTCCCCTCACTAAAACAAGAGTGGTATTTCCCCAAGTATGAATGGCTGAATTCACACAAACGGGGTGAAAAGGGCCATTTTCATCCAGCATGGATCTCTGTTCCTTTCGCAGGGGAAACAGCTGCACAGCAGCTCATTGCATTAGCTGCAGACACACAGACCTACAGTATCAGTCCTCAGCCCCAACCTAGCAGCAGTATCCAAAAGCTCAGTATGGATGAGGTGCAGGTACTTTAGCAGTTTTACAGCTTGTGCTGTTTTACAGCTCTGTGCTGCCTCAGGCAGGCTGTTACCTGTACCCAAACAAGTGAATTTAAAGACAGCTTAGCATTTGTGGGTGACACTACCATGCTGTCTTCAGCATAAACATAACCCTAGATAAGCAATGCCACCCATCTCCCCCAGTGCCCAGCTAACACTGGAGCGCAGCCCATCCCATAGCCATGCTCCCTCTCTGACATCAGAGTCCACTGTGCTGTGGATGGAGCATGGTGGCAGCAGCATAGGATGTCACTGTCAGGTTGCAGTCACCCATGGCTTTCCGAAGCAGCAGCATCACTCAATAATACTGAAGGCTGTAATTTGAACACTGCAAACTGCAGGGCCTCAGTTAGAGGGGAAACAGTGAAGCAGAAAGAACAGCCATCTCTGTACAGATCATGAGAGATAGATTACAGCAAACTGGAAAAAAAAAAAATCACAGAGCAACAGAGAGGTGGCTGGAAACCTTGGAAAAAAACCCAATTCAACAGAACATCAGTATTTTGAGAGTCCCAGCCAGGAAGCAGGACACAGATACCATGCAGTAAAGTGCTGCCAGACATGTTGGTTATTGATTTTTCTGAAGATCCCACCTGAACTGAATGTGTGGACTGAATCCCAATGAGAGTCCCAGATGGAGTAGGCAATTGTGGAGGCAACGGACTTATTACTCTTTAGGACTCAAGGGACCAAGATAGGTTTTTACAAGCAGCTAAAACGAAGAAAGAGATCATATGGGAAGGTGCTAGGCTCCTATTGTTTCCGGACACAAGTCCTATAACCCAGGGCAAAAGGGAAGAATTAGCTGTGGTTTAGAAAAAAAGAAAGAAAGAAAAAGAAAAATATTTGAGATATAAAATGTGTCTGCATCAGTTTCTCTGGATTGTGAGGGTGTGCAGTTCACACAGTGAGAAAACCGGCATCTTTGGGGGAGCAGAGGCAACAGAAGTTGCTGTCAAAATTGCTGGAGACAAAGAAATTCTGCAACTGCCCTCTAGAAGATCTGCAATTGCTCTCCGCAATGTGCTGAATCCCCACATCCCAGTGGGTGATGAAGAATCATCCCTACAGTGGGGGGGCTGAAGACCGGCACCATGTGGGAGCAGGGGAAAGGCTTGTTTCTTTTTCCTTTCTCTTTATTTTATGTCATCTAGCCTGTGCTACCATGCTATCATCTGAGTAATAAAAAGTACCTGCAAGTGCTTCCAGGAGTTTTAGGATAAGCATATCCAGTCCATCACAGAACTGCATCTGACGTTGGTATGTGCAATGGGTGCAATCATGGTGCAAACACCATACATACAATTATGTATTTTAGCACTTTCATCCATGTCCTGACTATGCTTAATACATTACAAAACAATGCCAGTAATGTCTGAGTCCCCCTGGCTTTTGTAGCAGGGATGAGTCCGAGAGCCCAGACTGTGTCTGCTTGGTACAGCCTGAAAATTATCTTTGACTAATATCAGCCCTGGTACCCAGAAAGGACTACAAGGGAGCCTGAGGCCACTTGTATCTATTTGTACCTTAAAACCATGGCCTGGGATCTTAGGAGAGATGAAAGTCTAAGGAAAAGGCTTTTATGAAGCCAAACAGGTGGTAGGTAGAAGGCCACAGAGAAATTGCATGCGAACATCCCATTCTCTGGAGGTAGCAGGTAGCTTTCCTACCCAGAGCAACCAGACACTGCAGGTTGCTTCAGAGCATCACAGGGCTTATGCCTCCCGCATGCCTGTGTATTCCTGGCAGTGACTCTACTGCTTGCTGTGTGCAGCATCCCTTGAAGCCACCATGCTGTTAGCTGGAATCCCCTATATCTAAGGAGGACTGCTTCATCTGCTTTTATTTTATACATCTCCATCCTGGCATCTTTCCTCACAAGCACAAGCTTAAAGCCTGCCGAGAGGTTTGCCACCATCAGTAGCTCCTGCTTCTGAAAACATTACAGGAACCACTAACCTCCCTGCACCTTTCTCTCCTCCATGCATCCTTCTCCTCCTTACAGTAAGAAACAGGCCTGAAAAATAGACACTTTTTTTTTTTTTTTTTGCTTATTCCACAGATGTTCCTGACTCTGGTTGTAGTGCTCCATCATTAGGGGCCGGACTCACGCCCTCAGTTCATGTGAATACATTCAAAAGTGTAGAACCAAAACAGGAAGAGAGCCACTTGCTAATAATATCCATTGAAACATACTGGCATTTGACTGCCTTCTGTTTAATTCCTTCATTTTCTTCCACAAATGAGATTTGCAGCTATAGTCCAGATTACAGTGTAATATAGTAATGAGTGAGGAAGGAGGCTCCCATGCAAAGAGAGGCTTAGCCAGAAAATAAACAAACTAATCAAATAAATAAAAAGCCATCCCACAGTAAATGAAGTTGTACTGCCACCTCAGGTTACCATCTGTTTCTACTTTGATTCCAGTGTTTCTTTCAACCATTTTGTCTACTATGTATGAGTTCAGCTGGCGGCTGTTGTTTCTAAACACAGTGGGGCCCCAGGAGAACCACAGTGCCCCTTTCTCCTGGTCCCAGATTCTGGGATATGATCTAGGAGAGAGAGGGAGAAAGAAGAGAAGAAAAGAATCAGAGGGTGAAAGAGCAAAAGATGAAAGAGAGATTTAGAAAAATGAGGGAGAAGAAAGAAGGAAGAAAAAAGAGAAAGGAAAGAAAGAGAGAGAGATCCTTCCCACTATTCTGCATTCTTCTAATCTCTTTCTTTTTAAAACAGCTCTTCAGTTTGGAGGGATATTAAAAATAGAAGAGTGTTAGATTTGGCAATAAATTAATGTCCAGATGAAAGGAAAACAATTACAAATTGGAAACAGATTTATTCACACTCAGTGTATTAATGAAAACGTTTTAAAAAAAAGCTAAAGTGGGTATACTGTGTGGAAAAAAATAATGGCCCAGCAGGTCTACTTTTTATTAACAACTCATCAGTAAGCAGGTTGTAATTCATAACAAAGAATTTACCCTGAGGAACACCACAGGACTGTGAGCTTTTTAGTTTCCTAAGAAAATACATATGTTGTTCCACTTGGTTTCCTTTCAATAAAACCCACCAGTTAGCACTTCATTTTCGAGCTGTTCTGACAAATCAGGTGAGTTAGCTTTGTAGAAAAAACAGAAGCCAACTTTTCAGCTGAGAATTTTAGGGAATTTTTTAATAACTTAAATAAATTTCCCAAATGGCAAGGAAGCATGATAAAAGGCCGTGAAATGAGTTTGTTTGGAACAGCTTGAAAGAATTTTTCTTTTAATTTCCTTCATTAATTTTTCCTGAGGAAATATTTAGGGATACATCCCTTACTGCTAAGGTATGTGTTTGAGACAAAAGGAATTTTTATGATTTTTGTTGTGTTTTTATAGTGTCTTGAAACCTGATTAAAGATACTGATGAAAACCTTCCCACTTGTTTGCAGCTATGTGCAAGGCCTGAAGGAGATTGAGGCGCCAAGAAATCGGTTTTGTGAAGGTCACTCTAATACAACGTGTCTCTTACAACATAAAATCCTGTATTGTTTCTTTCAGCTACTCCTGTCACCTACATACAGAAAAACCCTCTTGAAGGAAGAAAATAATCAAGATGACTGCTAGGAAACCAGAGATAATTATATGAAATTAAAAGAAAGAAAAAGGAACTGAGGTGCAAAATTGGCACAGATTTAAATAAATCACTTCAGTTTAAATTACCACAGCACAGTGCTGGTCATGACATGCACCATGTCCAGCCTGGGTTCAGTTCACAGCGGTAACAGACCTACCACAAGTGTCAGGGCCTCCCAGTTGCACCAGTGCCTGTTGTAGCTGAACAGAATTCTCCATTCAGTCATTTTTCACAAGGAAAAGAGCAACCTTCCAAATATTTTTCAGCCTTTCTGTATGGTTTGATAGAGCACAGATCTGGTGCAAGGCTTGAAGAGATCAGAGAATTTTCCCGCCAACTTATCAGTTATATATACTGCTTATCAAATACCACAGAAGCAAAAGGAACTACCTGCTCCAGGATTTCCAGGCATTATACCGGAATATAATTTCAGATGAGGAAAAAAGAACTTCAAGAACACATACATCAGACAAAAGTCTCTGTGCTATACATGTAGATTATAAAGCTCATATTAATAAATCCAGGAAGGCTCTCAGACTCAACAGCAATCTTTTAGAAGGACTCTCCATATAGCTGTTTAAAGCAGTTTAAAGCGGTAAAGACTGCCTCTGGAAGACAATCCTAGAACATTTCTAAGGCAGCACTTTTATGTCTTTACCTCCAGACCCACTTTGCAGGATCCAGCTGCAGAGAAGGACTAGTTCATCTTGTCAAAAGCAAACTATTTCTGTAAATGTTGGGCTGGAGTAGGACTTGGAAATTGATATTTTCAAGGCACTTCATCTGAGAAACACTGGTCAAGCAAGTGGTTAATGTTCAGAGACCTCTGCCGTGACATAGGAATGGAAAGAACCTACTCCATCTTCCATTACAGTCGATATAGACCGTGGTATCCTCCATAATTAGAGACAGTATAAGTGCTTAGGGGTGCAGCTCATAGCTTGGAAAGTGTAGGCAGCTGAAGCATTTAGGCACATGAAATCACTGCAAGATTAAAAAACTTATTGTGTTCATCTGCTTTTAGCCAATCTCCAATTTGTAATCTGTCCAGAGAAAAATGAGATCATATATCTGCTACTCAAATTATTTTGCTATCTGCCAAAGAATGCTTCTGGGAAGGGTTATTCTTCCCAGCAGAAATGTAGGAAATAAGTTGGAAAACATTAATTCATATTAATAAAAAAGGCCTGTGAAGACAACAGCTGTTTGATCCTTAGATAAACTGTAGACAGTTTTCACTATTTAAGTCACCATGAGTGATGTACTGTATGTTTAGAGAGAAAAAATGAGCCAAGAAAAAGAGGAGAGAAAAGAAAAAAGTCTGGAGAAAATATTTAGTTGCATACTTTTCCTAGGAAAATAGAAATGTAGCTAATGAAACAGATATCTAAACTCTTATTTAGATACTCTGTAGCACTCCCTGAGGGATTTGGGGGAGATACTTTCCACCTACTCCCAAGCTCACTGCAGCAGTCGTGGCTGGGGCTTCTGCAGTGAGACACCGTGGGCAGGGGCTTTGCAGGCATTTGCAGGAAGATGGATATGGGCGATTGATGGTGCCTTTTAGGTTGGAGGATGGCAGGTGTGCCAACGTGGCAGCTGCTGATCTTTGACAGGGCAGCTGCTCAGCCAGAAGTCTGGCTGCAGGGGGGCTGCTGCCTGGGGTAACCAGGGAGTTGCAGGGAACCAGTGGGGGTGGGCTGTCCACATCCCACAAGAGCTACAGCACATGAGGGGGAATCCAAAACATGAATTCGTTTCAAGTGTCCTGCCATCTGAGAGCAGCCATAGATGCCTTTCAGGGTGGGCAGTGCTCTTGGGCAAGCCTTCACATCCCTTCCTTTGCTGCAGCATCTTTCCCTCTTCCCAGAGGACACCTCAGTAGCCACAATTCAGATATAGGTGTCTTTAAAACAAGAACTATACTGAAAGCAGAAATTAGAACAGTTTCTGCTCCAGAGGCAAGTGGACATATGGGGGACTGAAGATGGACATGGCCCCTTGGCTGCTCTCCACTGCACTTTGTCCAGGCAAGAGGTCTTTCAACTATGTCCAATCTGGTATGGAGTCTACAGAGACAAGAAGGAAAAGACTTCCCTTGGGTCACATCCAGAAAAGAAGGCGGCCCAATGTTATGGCATTCTCCAGCCTCAGCCCCAGATGGAATAGCTGGGTAGCAGGAAAGTTTGCTTAATGCCAGTTCTGACCTCTGTTTCTGGTGGTGAAACTAGACTGGGTGATCTCTTTGTGTTTATTTTGACTTCATTGCTCTGCGTACATTGACTGGATGTCTCATACACCTTAAGTTTATACCAAATGCACAACGTCCAATTTGGATGTTGTTTCTTTCCTATAGTTAATATTTATCCCCTGAGGTTCCCATGCAAATCCCTTTCCTGAGAGACCAGCAGATACTGGGGTTCACTGCAGAAGCTCACACAGGGGTGGACCAGGTGCCTTGAGGAAGCCTTTGGGAGGCCTGTTATGTGTTTGTCAGTGGAACAGACAGCTCACTGTGGCTCCCATTTATGAGCTTCTTAAACTAGCTTCTAAACTAGCTTTTAACAAAGAAAATGTGTTAAAGTACCAATAAAACTGCTCTAATAAGCCCTCCATAGCAAACTCCTAATTGAAGCTCATAAAGAGAGCTCTAAACAGTATTTAAAGTGCAAAGAAAACATATTGGTCCTCAATGCAAACAAGTAGATGTGGTGCTGATGCTTTTTATTTGACCAACATGAAAGCTGCAGAACACAAAAACATAGGTGTGGGATGTGTGTGGTTAGAAAGCTGGTTATTTGACTTACAGGCAGATTTAAAACCTCTCCTTCAATAGGCAGTTCAGATCCTGCACATTCAACCTGCCGAGAAACTTGTGCAAACATCTATTTCACCTGTACCCTTTCCCACACACTTGGATGTACCTTCAAATTCAGGGCAGAGCATGCGTGCACTTTGCTTACTACTTGATGACTTACTTTTTTACTTCAACTACCATAAATTATGCTGCTTCTCTCAGTGTTCCTGTGCCACAGTTTAGGCCCTTAATGACAGCACAGAAACTGAAATGACTCTGCATCCCATTGAGGGCATGCAGTGACTCTTCTTGACTCCTGCCAAGCACCCACATGCTTTCAGCATGTGGACTGCTTCCAAGAGTCCACTTTGAGAGTTTCTCCAAGAGCAACAATGGTAAATCTCCTTCAAATCTACAGGTTTTTTGGTGGCCGAAGGGAAGAGAAGCACACACAGATGTTCAAGAGGAGGGAGAGGAAAGGGAAAACATATTTGAGAATGGTGTAGCTTGAGAGAGAACAGAGCAACCCATGGCGACCCATCTCCCCTCACTGTGACTCCTGTCCCATGAAGAAGCAAACAGAAATAGAATACATCTTTCTCCCAGTTGTATATCCAGCTATATGCTCTACAGAAGGAATTTCCCAAAAAAAAGTAATTTCATTGGTCTTCCATATGCTGCAGTGTTTGGTCCCACTGAAAATTATGACAACAGGGGTATCAAATGTTCTGCTGGACAGGACACACACTGGGTTGTCTTTAATTCAGGACATGGAGGTATGTCCACACCAGAGAGCTCCAGTCATACCTACAGCCAGTGTGGCCCTTGGCTTCCCTGGGTGGTAGGGAGAGGCAGATGGAGCGGCCGGGCAGCCACATGTGGAGGGGAGTGGGGACGGGAGTCAGTCTGGTGGGGGCAGGGAGAGTTAAAAATACCATGGGATGAAATTTTGGGATCAAAGGAGAGGAAATAATAGACTTTGAAGATGAGGAAAAAGGGAAAAGGAAGACTTAGAAGACACCATTAAATTAAAAGTCTTTTGAAAAAGCACTTAAACCTTGTACAGCATATTTGGGCTGTGAGGCCAATATACCCAGTGGTGGTGTCTGTTGATCTCCATCTTTCTCAAGCTCTTTTCAAGGAAGAGCTGCATTAAAATCCATTGTGCTGCTGATGAAACATATTGTGGTTTTGCCTCAAGTAATCCACTGATTTCCACAAAAGCTAAAGGCATTTTTTTTACTGGCAAAAGCTGTCATTTCAGTGTGCTAAGCTGTTTCTACCATAAAAAGGTGTGATTTCACTTCCTGCACATGTGTGAAAATTTAGGATGTGTTCCAGTATAAAAGAACATGTTGCCACATGAAAAGCAGTGTTTTTAACAGCATTTGCAAAATCTCACCCTTGACCAAATTTGTGAGTTCTCACAAAATCTTAAAGACCAGACCATGACTTTTTTTCAGGGTACGCGGAAGTGTTAAAATACTGCAGTGATGGGAAAACCAACGAAAATTAAAAAGAAAAGGAAAAAGAAAAATAAATTGAAAACAAATTAAATAAAGAAAATAAAAAGAAACAGAAAAGAAAAAATAATGAGAGGGAAAAATAAAGGAAGGAGAAAGGAGAGAAGAGGAGGGGAGAGGGAGGAAAGGGGAGGGGAAGGGTTCCCATATATGCAGGGACTTGACACAATTTTAAGTGTGGAATTTACAAAGACTTTTAGTGGTATAAAGGTCATCTGTGTCAGAGGCTGCTGTCCATGGAAGACTAATATTCTCTTATCGTGGGATTCAGCAGGAAATGGAAGCCTTGAGACCTTTTGGGGCTGTGGTATGCTAGAGGAGGAGGGCAGGAATCCTTCTCTGAGGCATAATGCCCACCTAAGGGATGCTGCAGACCTGTTGCACCCAGAACCTGGTGGAGAGAACAGTAGGTTCAAGTGGATGATGGCAAGATGAAGAAATCTGAAAGTTTCCCTAAAATCAATCACATACTTCTTGTGAGGCTGGACTCCAAAGTCTACATACTGCAGAACCCACAGTCTAAACAAGACTGGGATGCATCATGCAGAATGAGAACAAATGGTTGATGAAAGCTCTCAGGCCATCAGTACAATTTATGAAATCATCATAAGACCAAAATAGTTTCTCATTTTTAGCAACAGGTCTAGAAATACAAAAGGCTGATAAAATTATTTGACTACTGAATACTGAACACTTCTAAAGCAGCTGTTCAAATGCAGCTGCTTCAAGTGCAGCTGTGTTCTCCACACTGAGTAAAAAAAAAAAAAGTAAAATGGGAATTTTACATATTTGTTTACTTCAAAGTAAACTTGTACTGTGCGATACCCATGTTCTACATATGGCCTACAGTATATTCTTCAGTGTCTTGCTAGCACTCAGATGTACTCAGTAATGCTTTATAATGCTTCACTTGGAAGTTTAAGAAATTATTTAAAAAAAACTATCAAAGGGCCAAGGAGTTGCAATGAAATTCACCACAATCAGCAAGAAGTACTCCATTTCAGTTGAAACTGTGAGTTCTGATAAAAACTAAAGTTAATAGAGAGCTTTGAATCAAGCTGTGAATCAGCTCTCCAAAACAGGTGCGGAACAGTGAAAAACTCTAGGGCTGAAGTCAATTAGGCCCACTCAGACTTGGTCAATTAGTCATTCTTTTGATCTCTCAACCTTGCAGAAAAGAAAAAAAAATGCTCATTTTTGTTCTTCAGCTTCAGGGAAGGGGGGGTCCTCTCAGTATTGAAGCAGAAAAATTTCTCTGGACTTCTTCTCTCTGTCTCACACAGAGGGAGTGTGAGAGTCTTCTGTAAGAGGCCAGGTTTGCAGATGCTCAGATAGAGTACTAAGGAACAGGTTCCCAAAGAGCACTGGGTGCAGAGCTTCAGGATATTAAAGCAGAGTAAGCTGATATTAAACCAGCATCAACTGAATGTGAAACGGCACGGAGCTGGGCTCAGTACTGCAGTGCTTACACCTTCACACACTGCAGCCAGGGAGCTCACCTCTTCAGAAAATTCACCTGCAGAATGAGCTAGGATAGGTCCCACAAAAAAAAACCAGTCTGAACTTTATGACTGGAAATGACACGGGAAGAGTGTGAAGAAGTGGGGCCAAAGAAAAGGTATAGAATTGCTCTAATCTGCAGATTTAGGATTGCCCTGCTGCGATCCCCAGGGCTTATGTCCTAAGGTACAGTCAAGAAAATCACCCCGTCTTCCCCCCATGTCTCTCCCCTTCAGAAGCTACCAGTTTCCAAGTGGCATAGCAGTTTCCAACTCCTCAGGTGGACCCTCTTTATCAAAATGAAACTAATTAACTCAATTTTTGCAGGTGGTCTATTAACTATTTCTAACAAAGTTGTGTTTATCCTATAAACCTAGCAAGTAGGTTTATCCTTTAAGTTAATCTTATCCTAAGAGATAAGACTAAGGATAAGACTCCTAAGGGAGTTATCCTGGTATTGTTAAATTTACTAGAAGTGCCAAGCAGAGCTGCTATTTTAGACTAGCCAATTCTGCATGCCCAGACAAGGTCTAAGATCTTTAATAGATAAAATCAACATAAATGTGTTTCCCAAAGTAGAGCTAAAGCAGATTCAAGGATTATTTATAGTAATGGACATAGAATTTTGTATTTGGACACAAGGTACGTTCTCCCTCATAGCACTGAAACCGTTGCTGGTAGAACTACAGATTAATTTCCTGTACCTTAGCAAGGTTGTGTGTACTCAAAACCATGCCAGCTTGTAACCTCAGACCTGCAGCTAGCCCTGTGGAGACAAAGCGATGGATGTCTTGAGGATGGCATCAATACAATATTGAAAGTTCAAGCTGCTGGACACAAGCCAAAGAAAATAAATTAAACATATTTTACAGCCTAAACATATTGGAAACTGTATGCAGAGCTGACCCTTTTGAGGGTGATTTGAAAAGCACATGGTTTTAGATTATTTTGGTGGATTAGGTATTTCACTGAACTGTCTGCTTTAGCAGATTCTAATTAAATTTCAAAGAATAAAGATCTAGCATATTTTTAAATATTTACGTATCATGGGATAAATCAAACTGCTCATAGAATGAAAAATTGTCCCTACTGAAATCAGAAGGAGTTTCCCTTCTGAAAATTCATGTTGACTTCCAGAATGACAGAATTTCATCCTTGAGAAAATACTTATAAATTGTACAGACATGGTATGATTTTTCTTCCTACTAAAGGACTTTGGAACTAAAAAAAAATTAATACTATTTTTCCAATAAACATACATCGTATAGGGACCTTTAGAACAGAGAAGAGAAAAGCCACAAAACTAAGTTCTCTGACATTAACACAATAACATTTTCCATATTCTTCCACCATATAATTGGTTGTAGCAAAACTGTCATGCAGTATCTGTTGAACCTGATAGTCTCTTCATTCAGTATAGACTCAATATGTAATACAACTGACCCTACTAATCTGCAGTTAATGGATCAATTTTTGGATAAGCAAGAGCTGGTGTAGTTGCAGTGAGCTGGTTGCTAGTGCAGATGTGCATCCTTCAAACTTGCATTTGTGTTTCTTCATTGACAGTGAATACCCTGGTGTAGTGGGTTTCTGCAGCTGGGTTTTTTTTCTGCAGGGGGGCTGCAGCAGTGGCTTCTGCTAGAAGCTGCT
>VXAY01001770.1:0-26916 GCA_013399855.1 Oxyruncus cristatus
GGCTTTCCCTTTTTTGGAAACCAAGATCTTTTCTCTGCAATCAACTGCATGAACAACACCCTATCCTTCTTCTTTTTTACCCCTTTTCTAAAAGTTCTGTCTCTCCTTTACTTCTTGTCTCCTCTATCTTCCTGTATCACCCACAAGTGTGTTAATTTAGCTCATATTAAGTATCTCACTTCGTTCAGAAGCCTTTGGATATTTGGGGTGCTATACTTGGGAAAGGTGCTGGTTTTAATTATTTGTATCAGTTGCATTATCTGGACCTATACAAATGCAGGTACACTTGCCCTGGAGAATTACCATCACCTTAGCCTTTATATCCTTACAAGGAAGACAAGGTTAAAGTGAACAAAAGCCAATTCTGAAGGACACGAGGTGTTTATCAATCAAATTTCAGAGTAGGGCAAAAAAGGGGATGTCTCGACTTATTGAAATCTCATCTTCAGATAGGTCCAAAGATGCCTAAACCTTATCTCCTATGCTCCAATTTCAATCTCTATTTACTTTTTCTCAGTTTTCCAGATCTTTCCAAGAATGTCAGCCTGCTTCTTGAAAGGAGAGATTGTGAATTCTCACAAACCCCTCCGGTCTCTGCATTCAAAACAGTACTCAGGCAGCTAGAAACAGGACACAAAAGGAAATCCTAAATCCACAGATCCAGTTGCCAGTTCTCCCTTGCCAAAAGTAAATCTCACATATGAAGAGAGGACTGGCTCACGGCAACACCTCTTACCCTTCAATCCTATTGCCCAAAACTGCCAAATGCAGACACCTGGGGAATAGTAAAATAAGATGTGATACTTCCCACAAGTTCTTTTCCAAGCTGAGTGATGAGAAATGCCTTCTGTATTCTAAGTGAACCTTTAGTCATATTTTCCCATATTATTCTAATCTCTGCTTGAATCTTAGGATTTTTTTTCTTTTTTCTCCCAAGAGTAACATCCTGCTAGCAATAAACTACAACCCCCCCCCCGCCTTGAAACTAAAAAAGCAAATACATTCCAGTTGTTGTCTTAATGCTTCTAACAGATGAGCTTTTAAACATAGAAATTTCTTTTATTTACTAAAGTTACGACTCCACACTTTCCCCCCTGCAACCTCAAGTCTAACATTACTGGGTTTAGTGATACAACACCGCAGTCCCTCCTTGTACTGATGATACTTGTTAGATTCAAGTCTCAAGCAAAGTTTATCACACATTACTTATTCTTATCCCATGAGTACCAATGAAAATTTTAAATAAATGCAGTCCCAGAACGGAGACTTAAGGTACTACATGGACAGTCTTATTTCTCACAATAATACCACTGAACTGCAACCTGCCATCGCAAGCAACAGCTCTGAATGGCACAGAGATCCCTCCCAAAGAACAAAGAGTAATGCTACACACAAATACATACATAATAATGTTACCACCATTAGCCCACTTAACAGGATGGAATTGAGTGGGTAAAAAGGATGATGGGCAATCCCCAAATGTCCAACATGATTCCTACTGGTAGTGTCACAGTGGTGCTTCTCCAGTGGTAGATGTATCATGCAAGCATAAATTGGTGACCTGATTTGATTCTACACTGGACAAAGGACAGTGAAGAATACTACTCAGTTCTATGTGGCATTGCTACAGATCTAATACAGATAAAGAGCTCAATCTACTGCCATGATCAGGTTAAACTCCTAAAGAGACCTTGTCTTGTAATCAGCTTAAAAAAAAGAAAAAAGGAGAAGCCCTAAGCACGCAGTTGAAGTTTAAGGCTTTGGCCGTGAGGTGGTGGGTTAGTGGAGGCTTTCTGTTTTGATTTTTTTGGTTTCTATTGATTTTTAAATAAGATCAGTCTGATCTCCTGACTTGTACACAAAAATAGCCTGTATGAGGGATAAGGGTCTGGAATGCCAATGGCAGACTGACAGTTCACATTCCTACACTTCACAGAAGTCCATCCACTGCGAGAATCTGAGCTATTATGCCTCATGTGCTTTTCTGATTTGGACTTTTAATTCCCACAACATTTATCCATTTACAGATTTGGTACGTCACTGTACCTCTATGTTCTGCATCTTGAGTCTTCACACTGTAGTGTCTGGATGAATAATGACTTTCCATGCAAGCACTGGATAGGACTTTATTGGTCAAAGAACAGAAATTTTTAGTAATGGGGAAACACAGAACATTTGTCAAAGGATGAAAAATGAAACTCAGTTTGGCTAGCTTCAGTCTCAGTAAAGAACCTCGACATGAAGAAACTTGGCTGGTTTATATTTTAAAATACCTAATCGTCATTCAGCTCTTTACAGAATATATTTCTAGAGAAGTGTTATGATAATGAACTTAACTAGAAATAGTACCATATAAAGAAACATTCACAGCCATAACAGGGAGAGACTATGCCAAAACCTGCTCCGCTCTCTTGCCAGAAGGTGACGTGTCCTAATTACAAGAAAATGGTCCAAAGGATAACAAAACTGGACTGGAGATAATATTCCTTTCTAATGACCAGAGCAGTTCAGAGCACTGCTACAAAATAAATTTTACAGCCTAAAACTTCACCTGTGAAAATCAGTGTAGCTGACAATCTGGCATGATATTTAATTAATTTAATGTTTATTATTTCGATTTTATCTTACTAAAATATTCATATTTAACATCACACTCTTTCAATAGACAGTAACTATTTTTCCTAGAAGACAGTGATTACTACTGCTGGCAGGGGCTTTGTGGTTAGTCAAAGCTAATTTACACTCTCCAGTTTCATTCCCTCCTTAGGTTTGGATCGCCTTCCACAGGAGCAGTAATGGTGATTTAGCTTTGTAACTCTCCTTGGCATCTCTCTCTTGAACCGCTACTACTCTCAGACTTTTGATCTCTTCTCCAAAGCCAAGTGAAATACATTTCCTGATTTGAAAGAGAACACTTAATTGGATAAACAAGTGGCATGCTGTCTCTGCAGTTTAGCTAGCAATAAAATAAGAAACATGCAGTTCTCTGTTTAAGGAGAAACCTGTACTTCTCTAATTTATCCTCTTTTTTTTTTTTCTGACTGCTGGGACTGGGGTTCTACCTTGAAGAAACAGCAGTAGGTTCTGCTGTGCATTTTGATGAAAAAAAAAGTTATATGCACCTGTCATTTTTTGACAAGCATCTGCTACCAGCTGTAATTTAACTAGGCTATATAAAGATACATCAAAACTCTAAGGAAGTACTGAGCCATTCTGGACTGACATGATGTAAAAATCTGTGCAGGGAAGAACTGCAGTTTCTCCCTTTGACTATGAGTTATTAGGAAAAACACAACAGCTGTTGTGAAATACGCAGGCAATGCATTTCAAACACTTTGGTGTCATCTATAGACATGGCAAAGACAGATTAATGAACATTAGGATCTACTAAGGCTCTTTGAGCACAAAGAGCCACAAAAGACTCCCAGATTTCATGTGGAAAATGAAGCCAGAAAGAACCTATTTCAAAAAGAATTACTCATGCCTCATGGCAGCAACAGCAGCCAATTCTTGTTTTCCACTCCATGCACAACTTTCAAGACAAGGACACCTACATTAACAAACAGATATTGCAAAAATACTCTGGACTAGTGAAAACCCATTACATACCCTGTGCCATAAGAACACAGCAACGACCAGACTGGATTAAAATAAAGATCCGTTCAACTCAGTAACCTTCGGCAGCAGACAAGAACAGGTTCGTATGGAAAGGTTGCAAGAACAGTGAAAGATCAAAGGACACAACCACTGACCTCCAGATGTTCTGGCAACCCTCCAGTTAGGGACCTCTTGAGTTAAAGGCTGTTTTCTCATCACTTGGTCGTAATTCTTCTCCATCAGTTGCTTATTTTATCCATTTACTTTCCTGTCACTTGAGATTGTCTCATTGTCTACAAATTTGCCCCTTCTAGACTGAATTTAAACGACAGATTATATCTTACAGTTAGTAATTCAGCATTTTTATAGTAGTTCCTTTGCAAAAGCACCTCATTTATCTGTGTGTGGGTTTTTTTATTAATAATGAAGCTTCTCTGCTATGGCCTTGTCTCCTTCAACCAATTTCCTCCTGTTTACATTTGGGTTAAAAATTAGTTTACAGTCTGTTATACAGGATATAACAAAATTGCAAGATGCAATTCAGGAGAGTAAGGACAAAGGAAAAACAATGAACTTCAGAAAACTCCTGAGACTGAGCAGCAGGACAAGAGGCAACAAAAACGTAATTCACTGTAGAATACTGAAAATTGATAAAGCATTGCACTGTGAAGGGGAAAAGGCAGCAGATGGGCTCTCATCTAACTGCTACTGTGCACAAATAGGAACTTGAACAGCTGTTTTCATAGGGAAAAAAATTGGAACTAAATGAAAAACCAATCTCAACAACTGTCCAAAAAAGTTGTCAAGTGTTTGGAATTACCAAGAAACGAAAAATTATTAAGAATACAGTATGCCACTAAGTAAACCTTCTCAAACACTGTGCTCAGTGTTTGATTGTTCATTGTCTCCTCCAAGACAACACCTTCAGGAAGTATCAAATCAAGCTGATAAAGAGCTAGTGAAAAACAAATGAAGATACATGTAAATCCATTTTTTAGTGTCATAATTCATAGTAAAGATTCCCGTTTCTAACAAAAAGTGAGTCACAGGATACCCAGAAAATAAGTGAAATACTAATTCATCAACAGATTCTCATCATGAAATTTGATCTAAATTGAAAACATAAGCAAGGATGAACAAAGGGGAGATGTCCCACTGCCATGTTCTTCTCTTCCCTAGATATTTACTTTATCATTGCTGGACAGAGCATGCTTGATAAAACAGACATGCACTCTACCCACAGTCTCCATTCTTGTGATTTTGACCAGATTTGGCCCATGACTGTTCCAGATAAGGAAACAGACAGATTTAACATTGCACACAAATGAAGAGGTGGTTCAAGTTTGGATTGGGCATTTAGAATTGTTTTTGTTTCAAATATATACATTTAAAAATGGGGGGAAGGGGGTGAAATTTAACAACAGAAAACTTAAATCAAAACCTATATCTGTGTGAGCCTTTACTGTGAGTTGCAACCACAATAGGTTTAAATCTCCTCCTGGGATTTCCATGCATCAACAAGCAATTTATTAAGAACTTGCTGTTTGCCCTGAGAATCGGAACACACAATGAATGCATTTAAACACAGGCACAGCCAAGACAACCAGTTTTTTCATGACTACTTATTTATTTTTAATGCTTGAAATTTCAGATGAGTCCTTCTCCAGAGCACACCCTGGAGCCAGGGTGGATATAGAGCACATAAATATCCTGGACTAAATCACTAAATACTTAAATTCCATTGCAATTTACAAATGGGTTAGGAAAGTCCATTCTTAAGCACCAGATTCTTAAAACAAACAAACAATTTGCCACCTCAGCACACCACGCAGATCTTAACCCAGGAGCTTAAGCTGCACTGTGACAGACCTACATATATGTATACAAATCTGCGTATCTGTGTGTCTTATCTATGTGTATACATAACAACGTCCTGATGCTGATATTGTTCAGAGACTGCAACTGCTCCTCTGTGGCAGACAAAGGGAACTGAAGAGGCAGGACCTGATCTTTAGGCTGCTGTTAGAAGCCAGGCTCACACAGCTGCTCTAAAAGTACCACTTGCACATCTATCCTCTAACTGCAAGCAGTAGACAGAGGTATGTTGTTAATATCACCCACTGCCGTTCACCACCAACTTGCTAACGTTTGTGTGCTCAGAACAGAAGCAAGACAGGCTCTTCTTAGTAATTTCCTTTTCTTTGAAGAGCTAGAAAATAAGGCACGCAGTTGGCAAGATCTGTCCCTATTAATGTCACATTATATGCATCACTGACTGGGTATGTAGAAAAGCTTCGGCTCTTCCCCTCTCTTCAGCTCATTATTAATGATTACATACAAAATACGCAGTGATGGGCAGCAGGTACAGCATGTCATTGATATGGCAACCAGTGCAAACAATGCTGTTTACTTCTGAGCTGGACCACTCCTTTCAACATCATGAAAATGGGTTAAAGAAAACAAAATTCTATGAACAGCAGAACAGTCAGAGCCCTGTTTCCCCCCAGATTCAGTTCTCCCATGTGCTCCATTTTTTCACATAAAGTAATTTTCTCCAATCTCTCCTGAATCCTCTAGCACTCCTCACCATCAGCAGGGCCGTGGGTAGCACTGCACCCTGTTCTGTAACAACTTACAACTGTGTTAAGCCACTGGTCACCCTGCATGTGCCCATCCATCATTTCAGTGATAAGAAGTTCCCACTTTTACCTGTAAAATTCATAAGAATTTAATGGCTTTGATACCTCCATTTCTCTTTCAGACTGGGCTGAATTTGGCCAACAACTTCCAAAGATACTAGAAGAAACAAAGAACAGACCATATTACAAACCTCACATTATTAAGAATCGAGGCAAAATAGGTGTTATGCAGATTTTTTACTTCTGCATCCTGAATCTTTACACTGAAGTCACAATCTCACAGTTTTCCCTCAGTAATATACACTTTCTACAAAAAACACCACACTCATGAAATCATGAGTGTAGACTTTCAGAAAAAAAAAAAACAAAAAAAAAATTCACACACATAAATGATTGATTAAAAAGACTCACTCATGGAAACTAAAAACATTCAAAAATAATTAGCAAATATGTAGACACATAATTAAACAAAAGAATAAGAGTTCTTAAAATTACATTTAAAAAATCATTTTTTCATATTCGAAGAAAAACGTTATCTTAAAGGAGAATTCTAATCCTGGGTACTCCATCCAAATCAGTTCATACTGACTAATACTTATTTTAACCTACCCCATGAGTGACTCTTCCACTGAAACATAACGACTACATTATAAAAACTCCAGTCATATCCAGCTCCTGGGCTAACAACTTCATATTGGTTAAAGGTGACAAGGCCAAAAGCAGGAGCCACAGACAAAGCCGGATTCTCATGTATTGAGATCACTGATGAGATTCGTTTGACCTGTCAATTAGAGTATTTTTGCAGACAAAAGACTGGGGGAAGGGAGCTGGCAGATGGATAGTTGAAGTTCAAACACAAAGAAAATGGATGGGTGTTACAGGACTGCAGCAAATACTAATCAAAGTTTGAAGGATGAACCTGTTGGGGGATGGGGGTGGGGGTGGGGGAAGAAACCACACACAGCACCAGACATCCTGTCTTTTGATCGTCTTCAAAAATGAAAACAGAACCACACAACACGCCCACATAACACAACCATAGCACTAGTCAATCAAGGAAAATATCCAGATATTTACTGACATTATGGAGAAAACAGGCAAACCAAGCACAACACAGAAGAGACGCACAGCAGACACTGCATTTATTTTCAGTATACATTTTTCTACTCTGAGCATCTTCCACCCTACTTCATATGAGAAGACACAGCCAAGTTACTTAGCAGGTCTTTCCCCTCTTTACACTTGCCAGAACAAGCCAACTTTCAACCTTTAGACTTTGGAAGCTCCATTGTATCCAACGACGGAGCGATTCCCATACCCAAGGAAAGGGCTGGCAGCTTGCCTTCATTCCTGGCATTCTTTAAACTCCTTATTCCTGCATTTTGGTTCCAGCAGATTATCACCAGTGGAGAAGTCACTGACATCTGAGAAGACATGACTGGCAGATAGGACCACATTTCCAACCACAAGCAGGACCCACCACATGCAATAAGACAGGGAAAAGACAAAAGGAGCAAGAGACTGTCTTGGACAAAGAAAAAGATGAGTGAAAAGGAGGAGACCCCTGAAGAACCTGTGTATTTGTCTCCCAGTAGCCTTGTTCCCAGAATCAAATGCATTTTTTTTGAGGTAGCACTACACTCCAACTCAACTCTTTAAAATAAAAGCCACCCAAATAGCACATGTGCCGAAATGTACTGCGGGGCTGTACCATCACAGGTGAGGGATCAGGGCTGGATCCAGTTTCAGGTGGTCACAAGTTTAAGTGAAGAAAAGGTTACACACATACCCTTTCCTTAGCTGCCTTTCTGCACTGTCACACACTTTACATACTTTGCCACTTTTAATAATCAAAAGACACTTCAATTTGAAGAGAAACAATTTTGTTAGTTGAAGGTATAACACAGTAGAATAGAAAGATACGGTTATTTTTCGAGGCTGTAGGAGTGAACTGGGTAATACATTTGCTCTGCAAAGCTCTGCTAACTACCTTTACCAACAGATTAACAAACAAATGGTCAATAATCAAACAACCTCACACAGTGGGACATACAAAAGCAGATAAACATATCCATTATAAGCTTAGCAATGCATTTTAATTTTCCTTTACTTTAAAATCCATATTATAAAACTGTGATTCCATTATTCTTAAACCTCATCTAAGGAAAACAACAAGAAGCCCAACATGCTGATGAGCGCTTTCCATATCTTTAGGAGAGGAAAGTCTAAACAGCAATATTAGACCACTGTCACAGGACATACTACCACTGAAATACTGTTATGGCACCTGCACAGAACAGTTCAACTTAGGACAGATCATAAGACAATAAGATGTAGATCAGCATGAAAAAAGTATCTCACACTAACTAGAAAAGTTTCTTGGCATGTAGCAGGAGAACAGAGATGGTGCTGAATTCCCCAAAACTGATGTAAAAGACAAATGCTGTTGGTAGATTTTATGCTACACTGAGTGGACCAGATTAAGAGTATAGGAGCACTGCATGAGTACCAGAGCTCATTCGTAGGCTTCATATAACAGTGATATCCTGCAAGGAGAATGGTTACATTCAAGCAGAATTCAGCCACCATTCCACTTTGGTGACAACCTTGTCAGACATGTCAGGACAGGCAAGATGTGCCCAGAGAGGTCCCACTTGGAGCATCTCCTACCAGCTGCTACATAAACAGCCACACAGCCACCAATTAAAGGTTCACAAAGGGCTGGCCTGACTGAGGCTTGGCACAGAAGGAAGAACTGAGGTGGACCAAACCTTCCAAAAATCCTGGGCAAAGGCACCCAGTTTTCAAAGGCATTCAGCACTTCTTGAAAACGCTGAGGCCCATCAGGAAGGAGACAACCCCCTGATGAGCTGGAGACAACCAAAGCTCGATCTGTCCACAGGCCCTGTGTGGCCAGGAGCTTCCAGGTATAAGCAAACAGATCATTCTCAATTTCCATACTAACGTCCTTTCATTCTTCTGCCTTTGCCATGCTAATGCTTGCATAGCCTTTGAATATAAACCTACTATCACAAGGAACTGTCGATTAACAGCTCTACACTGTAAACAAGTGTCAAGGAAACAAAGCCTTAATGATGCTCTGTCATCTAAAAATACTATAAACAATGTCTGTGTTACTGATGAATAAAAGAGGGCCTTGTTCCTAATGAAGAGGATAGACTATCAGAGGAAAATTCACTTCCCAGCTCTATAGGACTCAGTGCATAAAGCCAGGGTATTCATTCAACTTCACTGTGCTTTGCTACCTCCCAGCCCTACTGAGGGGACAAACTGACACTACTGCTGCAACACAAGGGATCTCAGGACTAACACACAACTGACAAGTAAGGCATCAGTATTTGGAAAAGTCCATTACAGCCTTCTGTGGAAAGGTATTGTATAAAACTTGAAACATTATTAGAAGTGTGCCCTAAATAGTCTGGGCAAGACAGCCAATCCAAATATTATTTTCGAAGATAAAAAAACTAATCTATTTTCTCCCTTTACTTCATCTCGGAAATTTTCCTGTATCTAAGCGATTTCATGTCTGCTCTCTTTCCAAGTGCCACAGTTTGATATGTTTCCTGTGTTCTAGTAGTGACTCCCTCTCTGGGGTTCCCTCCTCCAACTGTGACCCAAAATAAACAGCAAGGTCTCTCCCACTCTTCCCATGTTAACAGTCTCATGCATTATTCAGCAAGGCTCAGAAGTGCAAAAAGACTTCACTAAACAGCTGACCCAGAGAGGAAGAGGCAGCATCAAGTTCTTCAACCTGTTAAGAAGCTCATGATCTATTCAGCCTGAACGGGAAACTAAGATTTCACAAAGCGTTAGAAAAAAGTGGATTTGGAAAATACAGCTTCGTTCCTCCAGATCTCTGCTAATTTATTTCTCTGCACTCTTATCCAGTTCTGCCCAAATCCCTTTATGAGTCACATTTTTTCCACTTTACTTTTGAAAAATAGAGACACAGTTACATTTTTAAAAAAGAACAAAGTCATGCAATGTCTGTCCCACCCATTCTTGCACCTCAAATCTGTCATTCTGTTATTTCCCCTGCTGGCCATTGTGGGAACATACGAATACATTAGCGATCCCTATGTAATGGGCAGTGGAAGTAGGAAAACATTTCAAAGTGAAAATGTAAGGGAGATGAAAATCCATTTCTAGATTTTCAGTGATTTCAAGTGCAGTGTGTGAGCGATTTTTATGACAAACACAAACCTACAGAACACATCTTTGTTTTGTTCTTATACACTGCTGTTATCCTGGAAACTATGAAACTGTTAAATACAAACCAGAACAGACTTGACACGGGAGGAAGTCATTCCAGAAAGAGGACCAAAACTAGTATTCCCTTCCCAAAGGCATACTTAGATTTTTATTTTAAAATAAATTTTGGACCCGATTTAGGCCATCATTTTTAAACAGGGGCGGGGGGCAACAGCATTGAAAAATACGACAGAAGCAATTCACCTGGAAAAATTACAAAATGATAATGCAACTAATTCACACTAAAAATGTCAACAAAAGAGATATTCCATAAAACATACTTACTCAATCAAATCAGTATTTTCCAGTTTTATAATTTTTTATCAGCTCCTATTGCTAAGAAAGCCAAAAATTACAAGCTCAGGGATCACACAGTTTCCTGTGTCACTCATTACCAAGGTAAATTGGTGCTTCATTGAGACTGTTAAAGACTAATTCAACAACAACAAAAAAAAGTACAGTATGTTTTTCCTGTTATATGTTTGGCTCTCTATTATATTTGGCTCTCAAGCCAAAAGAGTATCAGGGAAGGAGCATCACTAATGTTCCTGATCCCTGTATTTGAAAGCTAAGATACTGGTTTTCACCAGTTATGAGCACAGCAGGCTTCTTTCAGCTTGCAGTGATGGAAAGAGGAGCTAAGTTTTCTTGGGGACCTCTTTGTCAAGGCGCACACTCAGAGTTTGGTCCTGACACAGGCGGTCACAGGTGCAGCAGCCACTGCTGCCAAAGCATATTCCATGAAGCTGGCACCTTTCAAACACACTATTTTATCTCCCCATCTCAGCCCCGAGGATCTTCATCAACGTGCCCTGTGCAATTCATTACTCCATACAACTCTTTTTATCAAGTACTTTAATCTCCTACAGTAAACAAGTTTGCCATTTCTCTTCGTGGGATATGTGTTTAGTACCTCAAAAAAACTGCTCTAATTCCATGGTGTTTACCTATTCTCAGTTCTCCTTGCCCCCTTCTTAAGAATAAACAGAAAAAAATCTTTCAATTGCAAAAAAACCACAAAGCATTCCGGAGGGGTCGGAGGGGTGGAAAGTAAAAATAGAATTGATGCGGAAGAGGAAAAAAGTTTGGGATCACCAAGGTGAAAATAAATCATCACTAGAGTTTAGCAAGCAGGAGATCACCACAAAAAATTTTCAGAAATATCATGTTTTATTCTAAAAACCAGGTTGCATTACTCAATGCTGGCAAAACTATTCATTAACAAACATCTTCAGATGACACTGGATCTTTTGGATAACTTTCAGGAGAAAAGTAAGCTAAACCACCTTTCCCCAGCTTGTGGCACACAGAAGAATCAAGAGATACAGACCCAACTCCTACTGCAACCCTTTCAGAGCAGTGACTTCTGGACTTCAAAAATCATCACTTAAAAACCATCACGCTTTTGCCCAGAGGCAAAACCCACTAATTCAACCTGAACTAATTTATTATTATATATTTTCAAAGTTTCATTTTGGGATAGGAAGGAAAAAAAACCCACAACATCATTTTTCTAATACAAGTGTTTTGTCAAAAACTTTCTCATCAAAATAAAAAACTCAAAACATTTGCAACCCCAGTGAAATCATCACTTCTAAGGATATTGCCAAATTGAATTTAAAATGCAATTTGAGTTTTGGGTTTTTTAATCCTTGTTGCAGACTAAATACTTCAGAAGGCGTAATGAAGATCTAGCAGCTCATTTTCAAGTTCTCATCCTAACGCAAAATAATGACATTCTGGTAGAGCACAACACAAACCAACCAAAGGAACTACTTGTTGTCCTTTTCCTTACTGACCTTGCATGACCATAACATGTTTCAGGAAAATTTTGGTAAGTTGGTCCCCACTGGAAATATTACTTAGAAAATTCCTGAACTTCATGCCTGTGGGACTGAAGTTCCGGACCCCAAGGAATGGTCTGTTTCTCCTGGCAATGTGCCAGAAGTGTTATCAGCACTTGTGTAAGACTCCAAAGGTTCCCATTTCATTTATATCAGAGTTGTCTTCAAATTGGTTTTCGCACACAGCCAGAATATTGACTTTCCATAGTTTCTGAAAGCTTCACACAGCTCAACAGCAAGGAACACATTTTGTAACTGACAGGTTAGCAGGGAAAGGCTGTACTTGAAACACACTCACCTTGGTGTTCAGACTCAAAAATGAGCCATCAGTCCCTAGCCTGTCTCTTCTTCCCCTCCCTGACAAGACATACTAAGCCCCGTGCTCTAGAAACAGAAACTTAATCCATGGCTGTGACAAAAAAAGAAAAAACAAAGTGTGGAAAAAAATAAGGTTTCCATCCCCTTGTCTCAGTGTGAACCACAAGATATTGAGAAATGCTGGACTTCAAGTTCCAGCCTTAGAAGTGCTCTTTGAAGTGAGAGATGCCTAGCAGTGCTTCAGGCTTGAACTTTTAGCTCTGGCTAAGGTTGCATCTCACCTACCATTTATATCTGAAGTTGCAGTGCAGTTCTGAAGTCACTGAGTTTTCCCAACATACCATCAGTTGATGGTGCAGTTTCAGTGCACCTGAGCTGCATTCCTTTTAGAGGAAAACAGAACAGAAGGTCATATCCAGATGCATTGTAAAGGCACTCCAGCTACCAATGGAATCAAACCAATGACCCGATACTTGGATGGCTTCAAGCTGTACGACTGATAGAGATGTTCAGTGCAGACCAAAAAAAGGGCCTCAGCATCAACTTCTGACCTTCTGATTCTCTCTTCCAAAAATCCAAATGACATCCGTAGAACTAAACTGATTCTTTCTCGGCATTATGTCAGTAAGGTATCACACTGGCTCACCCAGCTTCTTAACAGACATATTCATACACCAGTGCCCTAGCTGAGATGTAACAAAACCAGAATTATCCCATAACCCCAGTAAAGGTCACACAACTTACCAGGCCATGGCAAGTGCTGATTGCTGCTGTCCCACTCTTGGAACCTGGCTGCCATGCTGTGCCAAGGAAGTGGCAAGGAACTCCTGAGCGAGTTGCAATCTTCGCACTAGTGTGGTTGCCACGTCTCCTTTCTACTATGTAGTTATGGGAAAGAAATCCCACGTGGACAGTCAAGTTAAAAAACAGATCCTTCTCCTCATGATTGATTTTGTAATATATAACATTTTCATTTTTTCCGAGATCTCTCTTCTTCCTTGTGTTTGAGACGTGATGGTGCAGATTAAAAGAAAGAAAATGCCCACTTGCATCTACTCTTGCTGGATCAACCACATGGTATTCCGGCAATGTCTTCACAAATTGCTCTGAGAAAAAGGGGTGAAAAAAAGGAAGCAAAACTAGGGTGAGTGCTGGCCTGTTCAGATTTCGCATAATTTAAAGGGAAACTCAAAAGTGAGAGCAGTTCACCTCAACATCCTAGGCAGGCAGTGCACAGCCTACTGCAATACAGTCCTCATTTGGGCTTTCTGTTTTCCCACTGTAACACTCCATTTGGAAGCTAAACATTCTTCTCTTCAAATAATTTGTCACCATTTATAGAAAAGACTGACTGTTAACACACACGCCCCCTCCCAACTCCACAAAGGCTGGGAACACTCCCTATCCTAGGTCTCCAGCACATGATGCTCTGATCAAGGAGGTCATCTTCACACATCCAAAAAGCTGACGACCTGAGGTAGGAGACAGAACCTTACAAACACACACAGGCAAAGAGAACACTGACTGGCTTGATAGTTTGTAGTAACAGCACCTCAGCATCAGCTTTAGCAATTGTTGAAGCAGGAGGGAGTTTTAAAGAAGGGTTTGAAGAGAATGAAGAAATCTTTTGCACAAGAAGTTCCAACCAGGGTAAAATTGGACATCTTATCACTTGTTCGGATCTAGGAAGGGAAGAGAGTGTTATTGCCATTCTTGTCCCCTGCTACGATCCAGAACAAACACCACCTGTTTCCAATTATTTTTTTTTAATTACTTGAAACTGGAAAGCTCCAAGTAAATAACATAAATCCACGTAAAACACAGTCCATAAGAACTCATAACCTAGGGGCCAGATCTTTCACTGGCATACTTGAATTCTGCCCAAGAAATCACAGTCTGAACATTCTTAATTAAAAAGACATTGTGACGACATGTCATTTCAGTTCTTCTTTCCCCAGAGTTGGTCTTCGTTCCCAAAGTCCCAGCCACTTATACATGAAATGACTACATTTCATTCAATAATTAAGCTGCTTAACAAAGCAATTAGCCTGTTCCAGCTACTTCCAGACTAGGTCTGGTTAGGCAATCCTTCTAGAGGCACTTCTCCCTCCACTGCCTGCCTCTCCTTAAAGCCACAGAGGAGAAATCATGCCCAAGCAGACAGCTGTCTGGATTCATCCACTTCAGGAAGGAACATATCTCATTTCTCCTCATTACTGCAGTATGAGACGTGGCTGCTTGTGTTTCCTCAGGCCATGGACCCTTGAGACACGTGCACTGAAACACTTCCAACTGAAAAGAAAACAAAACGAAACACAAAAAACCCCCGCTTCCCACCACATTTATAAAGCTACACAAGAAATCTGACCTTCTCTCTGCAGCATCTCTATTTCAGAAGCAAGATTATTCTCTTACACAACAGATTTCTCTGCACATAAGCCTTTCCACCAGTCTACAGTGACGTGGAGCCTTTGTAGGACAAGCCACAGCAGTGGGCTTTACGCCTCAAGAGCGGTAGGTCTTGACAACACTGTGACTAATGCCTACCACAAATTCTGAGAGACATCTGCTCTTGTCCACGTAAGGGGACTGAGACACTGGAAACACAGTCCACATCTGCATGTCTGCAGTTTATACAGCCTCTAGATAGCACAAAAGGTGCCAGCTGCCAAACCATTTAGCAGCTGAAGCTAAACCAAGGTTTCCACTTTCTCACAGTCCATAGTGAAGCAAAAAACGGGCAGGTAGAATAGATAAAAAACACCCCAAAATACAGCTTAACTGCAGATGTTGAATTACAAGACTTCTGGGAAGTCCCATATCCCCTATCATGCTAGCAAAGACAGGCTAACAGAGAACACTGCAAGACCAGGCCCCCATTTCTATGATTTTCAGCACAACTCATTAAATAATCAAATTAAATGCCTGAAGGAAAACTTACTCATTTGCTGTCACTGTGTGATTTGCCTCTGCCTGATGTCTTGAACTTAATTTGTTGTGGCTTAACTGTTAAGCTCTGTGCAAGGCCAAAGACTTGTGGTTTTGGACTTAAAACTATTCAGGGAATTTTTTATTTCATCACTACAGCCATTAGTGTATAGAGGTTAAAGCAAATTAGACACCATCATCAGTAAAACGGAAGAAAATGCTGAAGCACTGGATGGCAACAGGATTATCAAAGCAGAGAAATCCAACTTCTTCCACCAACTCCTTAAATACTCATTTAGTCACTGGAGAGGGGAATTATGCTGCAATAATAATATACTGTAATATAACTGTAGAAATGAATTATTATTAAGTTTTCAAAAGACCAGAGGGAATAAGATTATTACAAAAAAAATTTAACAGGATGAGGCTAAAGATATTTATGCAAGTAATCATTATCAGTTTTGTCTAGACGGTCGGATAGAAGTTAGCAAAGGCAACCCTACCATTAACAGAACAATTTATTGAGCTCCACATTAAGCCTAAAACACTGCTTGACCTTTCGAGCTGGAGAAGGGTCCAAAACTAAGCCAAGAGGTACAATTTTGGTGATATCTTTCTGCTCTTCTAGGAAAGAATAACTAAATACGTGCAACCCAAACTGCACAAAAATAAGGGCTGCATCCTTCAACACTGAATACCTCAATTTTTCTGAAGTAACATGAATTTCTATTAAAACACCATAGGTTCCCATAAAAATTAGCAGCAGCAAACATAAATGGAGGGAATCTGTATCAGTGCCATGGACAAGCCTTGGGGCTGGCCTGTCACAGCATCCCCCTTGGACACCTAGTATTCTCTCCACTCAGGGAAGTTCTGCCAGGGAAGTGGGCACTGCTTAGGATATCTAGGCCAGGAAAGGTCAGGTGAACCTCCAGAGAATCTGTCATCTTTCCAGAACTGCAGCCTGAGCATGTTGGCTTGCATCTGTGCTGCAAACAAGACCAAATCATCACACTGAGCAGCACACACTCAAGTCAATACTTTGCCTTGCAATCACCCTGTCTGCTCAGGCCCTCTGGGCACATAGGACAAGCGAGGTTCAGGCCCTTCATGCTTGTTTGACTAGTCTAAGTGTTGTTCAAGTTGTCAAAGAAATCTTCCCTGCAGACCTTCCTAATTCTGAATCATTGAAAACATCTGATAACACTCAAAACCACTGCTGTCTGTTCTGCTCCTCTGTGGATACAAATTCACCACACGTGGTAGAAAACTGCCTTATTAAGAATGGCTGTACACAAAGTGAATAAATTAGAATAAAGACAAAAACATACACAATCTGTCTCACATAACGAACACCACAATTACTTTCAGACAGATATCGTTTCCTGACAAAATTCCTTTAAAATGTTACACATCACCATTGCCATTGTTTCATCTCTGTAGTTCATCTACATCTGCCTCAGAAATCGACTGGCTTCTTTTCATACAATTCCTTGGGATAGGAAATAGTGTGGCTCATCTTGTGAGGAATCATCTTTGCAAGCCAAAGAAAGGCTTTGTGCCCAGGAAACACCCCAAGTCCCAAAGGCCCACGACAGGGAAAAGGCCTTGAACCCTCAGCAAGGGCGTCCTTAACTGTCCTATCTGCCACACTCTTTGTGGATGGGGAGGGAGCAGAACACTTCATCTAACCCAGATTCAAATTTTAGTCCTTCACACTTCACACTGCAATAAACCTTCCTCTGAAAAAAAAAAAAAAAAATTAGCCACATTTTGAACTGCCCCTTTACTCAAACTATTTGAAAAGCCTAGGTTTTGCATGCCTAGAAAGTTAAATTAATTCTGCATTCATTTCCTAATGCCTGACAATTAAACAGCTACTACACGCTAACACAGCCATATCCCTGTTCTGTCCCCATATAGGGTCACAGGAATGTAATGACTGCCAGAATTTACTTTAAATGAAACCAGGAGGACCTGACTTCAGGACAACTCTTCCCTTTTCAAGCATCTTACTTAAACACTTTTCCTTTCCACGATCTCTGAGGGGTGAGAAGATTTTCTACTCTGTGTTCAAGCTCTCCTATTGGCAGCAACACAGATGTTAATTGCATCAGAAAGGTTTTCAGGAAGCAAAATTTCCTCCTACACTTTCTTCTACTACCAGGCAGAGTCCTCCAGCTAATCATAATTCTTCTCCCTTAGGAGCCACTTCTCCGGTTTTCCTTAAATAGGTAACAAGATAAAACTGCCGAGTTTGGCCCCGGAGGGGTCGAAAACTTAACCCACCTGCGAGGGCAGCCTCAAGAGACCCCTCCCGCAGATAAAGTCTGACTTGCAATTACCATCCTCACTGAACGTGAATAGCTCACAGCGGGTGTTAAACCCTGGTAACATCAATCCTTCTGTTTTAGAGCAGAAGCGAACATTTGTTTAAAAATAAATAAATAATCAGGACAGCAAACTTTCTCAGCTTAGCAGTACAAAACTATCCTGGCATCATCAGAGTTGCCCCTAAACGAGGAAGACCAGCAAAAGAGCAGGGTTCGGCGATACCTTCATCTGCACAGCGGAACTCGGTGACTGCCAAGGAGCCGCGGGATAGGCGCAGCCGAGAGCGCTGAGCCCTCGGTGCAGAACTGTGGGCGCGGAGCAGCCCGTCCCTGCTGGCGCCCAGGGCAGCGCTGCCAGCGGGAGGGAGCCCGAGCAGCACCGGGGGCCGGCACGGCGCTGCTCGGGCAGGAGGGGCGGCGAGCAGCGCCGCGGAGCCGCGGCTCCACCGGCTGGAAGGCTGGAAGCACATCGGCGACGGGACCCGCTCCCCCCGCGCACCCCAAACCCNCCCAACCCCGCCGGCACTGACCTTGCCTGCCGTCGGGGAAGGGCGAGCCGCCGGCCGGCGGGGCCCTGCCCAGGCAGGGCGCTTGGGCGTGCAGGACGAGCAGCCAGAGGGAGACCATGCGCGCCGCCCGGCTCCGCGGGACACATGGCATGGTGCGGGCGGGCGGCTGCGAGCGGGGCCCGCCGGCNCGGGGCGGCTCCCGGCGCCGCCGGACACAGGCGCCGCTCCCCACAAGGGCTGCGCGGGGCCGTCCCGGTGTCTGGTTTCTGCCGCCGGAGGAAGGAGGGCTGTGGGGAGGGAGCCGCTCCCTAGAGCCCCCGCCTCGGAGCCGCCGGGGTTAACGCGCTGGGGCGAACCGGGCCGGGCCGGCGGGGAGGAGAGGGGAGGAGAGGAGAGGCCGCCAACAGGGGCTGCCGCCCCACCTCCGCCCTCCACCGCGGCCGAAGCTGAGCGTTCGCCCCGGCAGCCCTCGGAGAGGGCCGCTCCGCACAGGGCAGCATCTCATCCCCGGGCACACGCCGATGGTCTCCGCGGAAGGGCCCGGGGAAGGCGCCTCGCAGCCCCGCTCCCGCCCTGGCAGAGGTTCCCCCGGCCGCTGGAGAAAGTGCTCGAAGCACTTGGGAGTTTGATGTGCTCTCCACCACGTTCTGCTGCAGCGGGAAGGGACGGCGTGGGTCTTGCCCTGCCTGAGGTGCCCGGAGCCCACAGTCCCTTGGGGCTCGGCAGCCAGAGCCCAGCTTCTAGACTGTCTCACAGAGTTAATTAGGTTGGAAGAAACCTCTGAGATCATCGTGTCCAACCTATGACCGAGCACCACCTTTGTCAACAAGACCATGGCACCCAAGTGCCACATCCAGTGTTTCCCTAATCAACTCCAGGAATGCGGACTCCACCACCTTCCTGGGCAGTCCATTCCAATGTCTAATCACCTTTTCTGTGAAAATATTCTTCCCAATGCCCAACCCAAACTTCCCCTGATGCAGCCTAAGACTCCTTAGGGTGTTGAAGCCATTGCGTGTTCTAGATGTCACACTGGGGTTACTTGTATTCTCCCTTGGTCAGGAAAGTTCCTAATGGCCTTGGCACCTACATTTTTAAGTGCATGCCGTGTGCTGTCTGCCAAGGATCCCCTAACGTGGCCTCTGACAAGGTTGCTGCCAGGCTGACGCTCCACAGGCAGGTGCCCACTTCGGTGCTGTCCCATGCTGCAGCCTGGGCTGAGTTTCACATCTTCTTCAAAAGCCTCCTGCCCAAAGGTGGCTCCACCATGGGTTTCTTGTATAGTTTTATGGCGATCTGTGCATATTTATGCTTGTTTCTCTGCTTGAACTTTCCCCAAGGGGAATGGCTGCCACAGTTCAACTGCCTTAGCTGTGAGAACTGTGAACCTCAGACTACAAAGCACAAAAATGCAAAAAAAGAGTTACAGATCCCAAAGTTTCTAAATCCAGTAGAATTGTGGCTTCCCCCAGGACTGAGACAAGATAACTCTGGAAACAGACAATATGTGTAAAAGAGTGATACTTGATTTCGGAGTCATCACGTGCTCTCTTCTAGCTAATGGAAGGACGCAGACCATGCAAAAGATACCCAACAGCACCGGCTGAGGGAAGATTTAAGGTGTTTAACATACCTGTCCATATATTCTTCATATCAATAACGTTATGTGTTACAGCAACAAGTTTTCTGGTGTGCTTGCCATCATGATTCTTAGTCTATTCAGATAGTGGGCACTAGGCTGTTTTGTGAGATTGTGTATTATAGCCTGATTAGCTCTTTATTAGTACTTCCCTGAAATTAATTTAAACCTAAGTGTGACCTGAAACTGATATTATATATGTAATATTTAACATTTGAAAAACACTTGACAATTGTTGCAAAGAACAAGTTACACAATTTGCTATAAATAGTTTAAAATAATTGAATTTGTGAATAAGGAAGTATCTACAATAAAAGGAATAAAAAGGAAAAAGTCTATAAAATGAGGAGAATAGGCTAGGTGCATTGGAAAGACGGAGTGACCATCCAAGGGATGGGCATGTATTTACGAAGTCTTGGGTAAAACTGTTTTCTTGAAGGCGACCAGAAAAATAGTCCTTTTGTGAGAGGCATTTGCTTCAGTTTCCAGTAATCTTTTTGGGTCGGTGTTCATCGAGTCTGACATGAGGCAATGGTATTTCATGCAGGATTCCAACTTGGATTCTTCCTCAGCAGGAAAAGTTAATTCCTTTTACCTACAATTCTCATAAAATGATGGAGAACTAAAAGCTTTAGGAACTCAAGAGGGTTTCTGGGAATGTGTTTTGGTTTTATGGGGTTTTTCTGCTGTTTTTTTTTTTTTTTTAAGGACAAAAAATTGTAGATGCAAAAGTCATATGGAGTGGAGAAAGAGTACTGTGGGAATCTGATCTAAAACATCTTTAGCTCCCTGGGCTATGTGCCAACATGTACATACACAGAAGAAATGATTTACTGGGTGTAGTATCAGAAAATACCCTAGGGGACAGTAGGGTTCCTACTTAAGGGATGTTGTGGCTGTAGCTGAGGCAGTCACAGTGTCCAAAACACAGCCCTGTACCAGCTACTAAGAAGAAAACTACCTCTATCCCAGCTAAAACCAGGACACACATCCAGTCAAAATGTGAAGAAATGGCACAAGTAGAAAGCACTTTCCTGCTATGAGTACATACTGAGGCCAGCTATTTAAGTGAACAGAATTTATGGCACAGTCTCTTCCCAGTGGTTTCCTGTTCCAAAGAGGCATAACCTGAGGTTTTGGAGCCTTTTTTGAAATTTTTTTTATTTTTTTTTTTTTTGCACTCTCAACCTCAATTTTAAAAGGAAAAAGAATACAGCACCGTATCAGCTGTGTTCTTTTGGCAACACAGTTATTGCAGTTAGTAACTATAGCTCCACACAGAAAAGTCTGTACATTTATTGAAAGGTCACAATCAAGAGACACAGTCAAGCCTGGACTGGCAAACCAGACACAATGTCTGGATTCTTTTAAATTTAAGTAGACTTCCAAGACAGCAGTAAAAAAAATGTGTGTATAGCAATTTATACATATGTAGAAATGTATAGAGAAACAGAAAAGCAGAGGTTGTGAGCAGCGAGGAACTAAAACACAAATTGTATGATTTTACATAAAGGAATTGCTACAAAATGAAGCCCACTGAAGACAGTCAGAAAATATGCTTTACTAGGAATGAGAGTCTCCTAAAAGTTATCTAATACACACTTGCTTGCCTGCTCCTCCAGTCAGCAGGGAGAGAAGATACCTCTGGCAGTATGAAACATCCCTTTCTGTCACATGCAAGGTGAAACACTGTCGAGACCTGATTATCTGTTAGCTACAGAGGAAGCTTAACAGTTTGCTTGGACTAGAAGTGTTAAGAAGATGAATCACACGTGATGTGGTGGGCTGTGTTAAAGGTATTGAGTATTGGGAGAGACATGAACTGAAAGAGAATTACTCTTAATACCAATGACTCTGTGGAGTTTGCTGGGTAATTATTGTGGCATCTATTGATTTATTTTTCTCTGGCAGATTTAGATGGAACTTTGTAAGTACGTTTTTTTTTTTTTAATTCTTATTGCCACTTTCTCATTTAGAGATGCATCCTGTTAACATAGCTAACTATTGGTAATTGAACTATAGACTGTTGGATCACTCAACTTCCAGTTCATTATAGTTTTAAAGGTTTTTGTAATTTCATAAGTTGCTTATGCAAAAAAAAAATATTTGCTGACATTCCGCTTATGATATGTTTCTGGGCAGATCCAAGTAACAAAATGAAGCAAACTCCATAGTCAGTGATTCTATTACATGATTTTTTTGGGATGCTCACACTCAAATTCCTGATCAGTCTTCAAGCTTTGATTGTTATTTTTAATTGGTGAGCTAATTCACAAAATTATAATTTTGTGCTTGGACTATGTGAATTTAAAAGCTCGTTTATCATGCTATCTATATTAACTGTTTAAAAGCCTATTTCTGAAGCAACAGGCCACATTGAAATTAACTTTCAATGAAAATTAGTGCCAGAAAAATATAGTGGTCTGTCTAAAAAGCAAATGATGGGAGGAGATGAACATGATTAAAGTGATTTGGGGATTTCTTGAATTAAAATTTACTTCTGTGTCCAAATAATACTTTCTTGGGATATGTCTGTCGTTCATGAAGCATACCATGAAGGGGTGTATGATCGTTTTGTTATCTGAGACTTTGTAATGAAAACCTCTATACATTTCCTACTACACTTTTAAGAAAAGAATTGCCGTGAAAATGTTCCCATGGTGGATATACACCAAGTCACACCAAACCTTCACTCTCAGGATGGAGAAAGTAGAGTTGTAAAATGAAGTTCAAAATGTAACAATTATTGTCTGAATTTAGTCAAAAGCATAAGATTGTAGCCTTCAACTCATGAAAAGCCAAAAGGAGACCATATGGATTCCAGAAACTGGAACTGAGAAAGTAAACAAATATGAAACTTCCTTTTCCTGTTTCCTTCTCCTCCTCCAGAATTTTGTTTCAATGAGAAGAAAATGCCATAAAAAGAATTATTCATAAACAGAATGCAATTGCAAGAATGCAACATTTAAGAATAATGTAAAATCCATTGAAGTGACATATATTACTCTTTTTAATGAAATCTGTTCCAGAGCTTTACTGTTACTACGTTTTGCTTCAGCATGTCAAATAGAAGAAAAAAATCTAAACATCCCTTACTGCTATAAAAATACCCCAAGAAATAGTCCCATGTTTCTGTGTTAAGCGATATATTCAACATTTCAATAATCTGTTTTAGGCTACAAAAATGACTGTCCTTTTGAAAACAGAATCCCATTTCCCTTACCAAAACATTTCAGAAGAGTGTCCAGTTGGTCCAGTCACTGTTGTAATTGCAGTAAATCTTTTGTTTGTGTACGAGGTCTATAAAGGGAGTGAAAAATTATAGGAATTCTTTAGGGTGAATTGTAGGAAAATTATCAATTTAGGCAGATGTTGGGAGTTTTTTTGAATATTTATCTGAAACATTTTTAAATGTTATTTGAGAAACACCTGCAGGGACACTTTTATCTGTGATACGATACAGTCAGAATCAATGGGCAGCTTCTGTTGGTGGTCTGAACTGGTGAAAGCTTCTTACGTTTACTGTGCCGATGGATCTTGTCTGCAGGCAATCTAGCAACCTCAGCCCCATGGATTATTTTAGCATAATACTATCTATACCCCAAAAAGCCCCTTACGAAACACTGCAGGATCTGTTTGAGATTTCCAAAATAAACAGATCAGCCATTTTTTCACGGTTATCACCAGAATATATCACGAAAGCCTGAATGCCTGTCAAGTTTATTTCAGTTTTCAGGAAGTTTGACTCAGTAACACCAGTTACACTGACATTTTGATAAAAAGAAGACTCTGAGAAGTTACGTATTAGCAGCAAGCCTTTGGCAGCATTGGTGAAATGAATAGGGAACAAACAGAAGACAATATTTTCCAGAACAATAACCCTTGGGTACTGTATCTAATGAATCTGGCAATTCCTTTTGAAAGTAGCTGATGGCTTCTTTAACATTTTTCCAGCTATGGAAGTGGTCTGACAATGTGTTAAATTATTCTGCAATTTTTTTTTTATTATTATTCATCTAGGTGTAGCAAGTTTCCTTACCTGCCTCTAAAACTTCTCTAAGATGAAGAATGACAAAAGAAAAATGCACTCCACCCAAGGCTGAAAAGAAATTTGTCTGGTGTTCAAAATATGAGCAGAAACCTTGGAGAAACATTTCACACTAGCAGCCCTGAGTTCAAGGTTCACTATCAGTGTGTTCCTGTGAGATACCTCAGTTCACACTTTGTGGCTTTCTCTGGGTGACTAAGAAAAAGCAGTACATCTTTGGACATTATTTCCCTCCTGCTCACCTTTCTGAATCATTATTAGTGTTCAGCCTCTGTTAAGTATCAACAAGATGTTCCGAGCAGAAGAAATGTTAGAAGAAATTATTCTATGTAAGACATATTTGCTGCAATTTTTCCAGTAAAATATTTAAACTAGGGTGTGGAGCTAGCAATGTGATGAGAACGGGGGCAGGATTCAGTGTGGAAAAAAATCCAGTTCTGCACTGTCAGTCTTGCTAATGATTTACCAAGTGAATGAATCATAGCCTCTGTATGACTTGATTCCAGATTATTATTTTCCTTGTGAGCTAATAGTAGCAGGACCAAGTAAAGAGGTAAAATTGAACAAGAACTTGCTTGTTGCAAATATTTTACTAACCCTGGTTTTGGATAAGTGCTGACACTAGTGACAAGGCAGCTATCACTGCTGGGGACTGATGGGCACCTCACCTCCTGCACTGTTTACATAGCCTCTGCAGTGCTGCAGCTCTGATTGAAACTCAGTGTTTTCGCTTTGCTTGTTTATATGGTTATTGCACTGTCGTTGAAGGATCCTTGGCTTTCTCTTCTGCACACACTGTTTTACAGTTTCAACACTGGTGGGACCGATGGGATTGTCAAGTTTCACTGCAAGGATGGTTTCCTCTTCATGAGAGAATCTGAGAAACTGTTGCCATTCAGCAGGCAAAGAGATGCAACTTAATGCCCCACTACTGAAAATGCCACCTGAATGTAACCCTAGTCAGTGGTTAAGTGGTATGGGAACCTAGGGAAAAAATCCATAATTTGGAGAAAGTGTGGAAATGTGTTGGGCTAGGTTAGGGTAGAGTTAATTTTCTTCACAGTGGCTAGTATGTGTATCTGGTTTGTGGTGAACACAAGGTTGATAATGCAGAGATGTTTTTGTAATTGCAGAGGAGTGTTTACACAGAGACAAGGCCTTTTCTGCTTTTTGTAGTGCCACACTGTCAAGGAGGTTGGGGGTGCATGGGAAGGTGGGAGAAGACACAACTGGGACAGGTGACCCAAACTGACCAAAGGGATGTTCTAGACCACATGACATACCGGGCAGTAAATAAAGTGGGAGGAAGAAGGAGGATGATGTTTAGAGTGATGGATTTTGTCTTCCCAAGTAACTGTTACATGTGATGGAGCTCTGTCCTCCTGGAAATGGCTGAACACCTGCCTGCCCACAGGAAACTGTGAATTAATTCCTTGTTTTGCTCTGTTCGTGTGCAGCACTTTTGCTTTCCCTATTAAACTTTCTTTGTCTCAACCCATGAGTTTTCTAGCTTTTATCCTTCCAGTTCTCTTCGCCATGCATCTGGCGGGGGAGTAAGTGTCTGTGTGGTGCTTCGTTGCTGGCTGGGCTTAAATCATGACAGAAAGAAATGTCCAGGAGGACATTTCTCCAGAAAGGAGTCCATTTTTCAAGGGCTCCTGCAGTCAGCCTTCTGAAGGCCCTTTTTTTAATTAAAATTTAATATGTCATTCTAGTACCAATATATTTAGTATAGCAAGTAATCTGGAGGCTAAGTCTTCCCAGAGCATTGCATTACTTGTCTGGCAATATGAATGATGTATAAAACTTCCTCATTACTCTTGTTCCCCTTTAAAACTCCCATTTTGTGATCTGGCTGATACTTTTACAGTGTTTCTGTAGATATAAACCAAAGTGATGAGGGGACTGCTGGCAACAAATGGTACACACAACAATGTGTACAGGAAGTTCAATGAGATAAATCAGTGGAGAAATAATTTACTTGTTAAATGTTCCGTTAATTTTCCCCGATGGCTGATTCACAGTGCTTTATTTAGATATATTGAATCTATTTCGTTTTCAAAATGCAGAGTTATCTTGGTTTATTTAAAAGCAGGAGGGGAGAAGGAAAACCTCCGTTCCTTATTCCCATCGGTTGCTTTATCTTTCTGCTGCAGACTTGGTGGGGAAGTGAGTTTCGGGCCCCAAGCACAGCGGGGATGTGGCCGGTGCCGTCCACCGCCTCTTCCCGGCGCGACGGGGCCCCCTGCGGGCGGGATCCCGCGGCCGCCCCTCTGCCTCCCTCCCGCGGAACAGGCTGCTCCCGCTCTTCCCTTTCCCCAAGCACTGCGTGCCACCACCAGCCGGACTTTACAGCTTCGTTGTAGTGCGCTGCGTTTTAAAATTAGGGAGAGCCACCGTCTCCCGACGTCCCAAAAGCAGGAGAGGCTTTTGCCCGCCGCTGTGCGGAGCGTGGTCATTTTGGGGACGGCGAAGTGCGTTCCGGCTTGGTGCCGAGGTTTCTCAGGCGTGAGAGCTCAGCTTGTTTCGGGCTCACCCTGCGGCTCGGCGGAGCTGCGACTCACCCCCAGCACTTGCTCCCGCGCAGGGGGTGGAAGGCGGGGGGTTTCTGTGGGAGGTGACCCGCGGGGCGCACATCGGGGGTATCACATCGGGGGGCGGGAGGAATCGCGTCGGCCGAGGGGGCATCGCCTCTGGCCGGGCACTTGCCGAGCTCAGCCCGCGGGAACGCGCCGCCCGGCTGGTTCACAGGCGCCGCTCCCCCCAGGTAGGCGGGACGGGACGGGGGT
>VXAY01001775.1:0-46976 GCA_013399855.1 Oxyruncus cristatus
CTTTGTCTCTGCTGTGCAGTTTAAGGCTTTATGTATTTATACCGTGACGCCTATTGCTTATTCAGAAAAAGAGTTTTTTCAGTCTTTATGTCTGATATCTAATTTTAAATGATCCTATGTTAAAATCTATGACTTTGCTGACATGTAATTTCCTCTGCATGGAGACTTGCTGACCCAAATGACTCATCAACCTGTTGACTCTTTTCATATCTACTGTCTTTGGGTAAAATTTCCAAACTGAATTAGGAATCCAATTTCCCTTTCATTTTCATTTGGAACAGCAAGTGGGGAATGTCAAAGGCCTTTGAGATGCAGACATTTTTCAAGCCCTCTATTCCCAGCTAGCTGGTATTTTTCGGTTTTTCCTAGTTGTCTGGTATTTCTTCAATTTTTATTTTTCCAAGTTATTTTTCAGTAGCTGTTGGGGTTGGAGAGTGAAAGGGTTTGAAAAACAAAGCTGTTGCTGCCACGCATTTTTGTGTACTATCACACTTTGGAGAAACTGGAGTTGAGGGCTTCTCTGGCTTCTTCTGCTCCTCCCTCTCCTTTTATTTCCCTGTGTGACTACTTTATATTTGGACTACTGTTTGACCAGTTTCCTGAACTATGAAAATTTAAATCCTTTGAAATTGGTTTTCTGAGTCACATGGATGAAGGCTTCTACCTTATCCCTATGCTGCCTTCCAAACCTGATTTCCCATATCCTTCAGCCTTGATGAAAATGCTCTAGGACAAATATTAGTCATTTATTTAACATAGCATTTCTTGGGACTGCTCTTGCCAACATAGGCAGCATATAGACTCCTAGTCAAGGCAATGAGCTGGCACTGGGGAATTTCACTCTCCTGTCTCACTCCGTGGTGCATCCTTGCCCTCATCATATTTTTTTCTTCTCTTTCCCTTTGTCTAGTTTGTCTCTTAAGACAATAAACTTTTTTTTTTTTATTTTGTGTATGTCTAATGTTCTTTTATGCTTCAGCTTTACAGCGTCTACATCAATTATAATCACAGATGGAGCCCCAGGTGTAGTTGTAATACAAGTCTTTGAGAAGAGTAATCTGGTTACAACTGATTTGAATGTCTATTGAGTTCTGAAGTAGAGGATAATCCCCAGAAATAACTAGGCAAGCGCTGCATATAATGCCTCCAATTCTGTGAGGTTTTTAATCTGGTCTATTTTTCTTCTCCCCCTTCCCCCTTTTCTCCACCAAGAATAAAAGAACCCCTTTGGGACTCTTACGAGGGAAAATTTTCTGTTCAGCCCTCCCATTTCACAGTCTTTTCAACTCCATACTCCAGCCAGATGAGGTCTGAGGAGGGTATTTTCAAAAGCTCACCTCCTAAATTCCTGTTACAGTCAACATCAGATCAGAGCTGGGCTTTAATTGCTTTGAATAGCCCCCAGAGAGGATCTTGTGATGATGGGGGAAACCAGGAGAGTTTGCCTCCCTAAGCTAGAGGCAGCTTTGGGAAATAACTTCTTAAGATTAAAGAACCGTGTTTTCTTCAAAGTCTGTAAAGACATTTCGTTGTCATTTTATCAATGAGCAATCTTTTACCTACAAAAATCATTAAAGGAACAAGTTAAAGTCGAAATTAGTGTTCACTCTCCTTCAGCCTCTAAGACTTACTAGTCTCTTTTTCCTTCTTACATTACCTCACTGTGCACATTAGGCCAGGGTGAGAGCCTTTGCTTGCACTGACTTTACTACTATAAATGTGAGGTTTTTAACTGCCTCGTTCACCTGCATTCATCTAAACCCTCTGGAGGGAGTGATACAGCACTCTAAAGATAATAGAAAACCTCCGGATTCCTTCACTGGGCTTTTGCCAAGGCTCTCTTTAAATGAGATCAAGAGTGAGGAATTTCATAAACCTGCAATGCCTCTTCCCTCAGTGTCATCTGGGTAGTGTTCTGCCCAGTGTTGTGCAGCTCTCCGCAAGCCTTTTAGTTTACACATTTACCCTTTCTTTGCTAAATAAAAAAAAAAAAAAAAAAAAGGGGGAAATTAGATTAGCTATACAGAAGAAATTCTTTCCTGTGATGGTGGTGAGGCACAGCACAGGGTGCTCAGAGAAGCTGTGGATGTCCCATCCCTGGAGGTGTTCAAGGCCAGGTTGGATGAGGCTCTGAGCAACCTGGTCTAGTGGAAGGTGTCCTTGCCCGTAGCAGGGGGGTTGGAACTAAATAATTTTAAGGCCTCTTCCAACCCAAACCACTCAGTGATTCTGTGATTCTTCAGGAAACATTTGCCACATGCAGCACCAGCTGAATAAAGTCATTGATGCTGCACACAGAAAATCCCTTGCTAATGGCCTGGAACACGAGGCAGAGAAGTCTGGGGCTGGTGGCAGCAGGTTTCCTTGGCAGAGCTTACCCCAGGCTGACAGTCCTGCTCTGATGAAAGTGGAGTTTGTTAAGCCATGACACCTTTGTGTCTCGTGTAGGATCCCCGTGGTAGGGCGGCGTGACTCCCCTGGGGAGGCTGTGAGGACGCAGGCAGCAGCAGTGGTGGTTTTCAACATGTGCCACCCCCGACTTCGTATTAGGCTCAAGTTATCTTTCCTTCTCATTATCTGGGTCTATCTAATGCTCGGTGAACCTTGGCCTTACATGAATCAGCAGTGCAGCTGAAGCCCTAAGGGAGGACAGTTATGTAAGTAAATATTGTTAAAATCTGTCTTAGAAGATGAACAGAAATTGGAGGCAGCATCCTGGATGAGTTTTTCAAATACAACTGGCTGCAAGACCTTTCTAACTGTACTGGCTCTTTGTCTAACAGTGTTTCACAGCTGTTTTAATTCTTCTTGCCCTCCTACTCCATTTACGTGTTTCCATTTGAGATTATAAAATGGGAAGAAAGCCCTGCCTATGAACTTTGGGATTATGTTTCTGTTCTGTTTTATAAGAGCAGATCGGAGAGTTTAGTGATGGGCTTGGCAGTGCTAAATTAAGAGTCAGACTCAATGATCCTAGAGGTCTTTTCCAGTCCAAATGATTCTACAACACCATGCCCTGCACGGAAGTAGGGCAGGATACTAGAACATTGTATCTTAAAAATGACAACACACTGAGAGTAAAAAAAGCATGAAAAACTGAGGGTTTGCTTTGTCTACAGAGCCTAAACAAAGCCCATTCTCCTCCTCAAGTTGGAATTATATTATTTTCTTGATAACAGAAAAAGAATAATTTTTTAAAAGACTGGGTTTAGTTGGTCAAAATATTTTCTATCTCTTGGTATTTTGTTTAATCATCTTTACCAAGATCCTTCAAATATTAAACTTTGGCAAATTGTCTTATAAAATCCTTAGTCAAGAAGTCTGAAAACAGAAACCTTCAATTTTTTACTCCTTTTTCTAGTCTATCCACACCCATTCCTCCAAATGGAAGATCTTCTTGGCTAAAGAGGTTTGTGAGATCAACTGTACCTGCATTCTGCTACACGTCTTGCAGATTTTTCCCTAGGATTATGAAGCATCACAAATGGTCCCTGCAATATCAATAAGAAAAGAACCAAAAGGGATTTTTTTTAATCTGGTGAATTGTTCTTCCCTCTCTGTCACAAGATCTCCCCAACAGGTTTACCACTGTTCCCTTTGAGGCAGGAACACATCTGAGATGGAAGCTGCCCTGTTTTGGGGCTGGGACCTTGATTTGACTCCTTGCTGTGCTGATGTGCACTTCTTCTCTGGCTGACTCCTCTTTTTCTAGTCCCTTGTGGTCCATGTGGTGTGGCACAGATGGTAATGGATTCACCTTTCCATATGCAGCCTGTGTGTTACAGCTACAGAAGTTTATCAGACCCACTAGCTCTGTTTCTAGAACTTAATTTTCAGCTCAGTCGTCTTTTTCCCTGTGCCCTTCTCCATGCTGCTTCAGCCTTCCACAAAGCCTGCTTGCTCCTCTTGGTCCAAATTATTTTTAGGAAGGGTCATCTGGAGTATAAACAACAGCATGTGCTCATTGAATGCCTCTCTTTGCCAGTTCTGCCAGTTCCCTGTGTGGGAACCCCTCCTCCTGGATATGTGTTCACCTATACAAAACCAGAAATGAACCTCCCTGCAAATTTCATATTCTCCTATTTTCCTCCTCCAGAGGAGATAGTCCAGCTGTAGCTTCTGGGAATCTGCTGTGGGAGTTGTTTTTGGCATGCAAACCATCACTGGTATAAGCCCTGCTTTCAAGATCACCTTAAAATTCTAGGTGGAAGGTCTCTACATGTCACCTTCTAGATTTCTTTGTTCTCTGTTAGGTTGGAGTGGGAGATGGGCCACCAGCATCACAAAGAGCATTTTGAGCAGTTTTGAACACAGTAGCACTTTACTTTTGAAGAACTTTGCACTCCTTTGACTGCATTATTTCCAGAAAACCACATAAATGTCCTCTGAGGTTCAATTAATAGCCCTTTTAATTTCACAGAGCTGTTGAGGTGAACATTGTTCTGCAGCTCCATAGTGGGAGTGTTTTCCCCTGAATATTGTGAAGTTAACCATTTCACTTGGGTCTGATCATAGCTTCCTTTCTCTTTCCTAGTGTTCCCTGATAGGTTTTGAGGTCTTCTTGTCTAATAGTTAGTTTGTGGTGCAAGGGCTTGTGGTGTTCTGTCTTGTAGTCTTTTGCAGGTTTGTTTGAAACTTCCTGGTGCCATTCTTGTGAGCCTTGGTACGTGTAATTTAGGACACTCTCGGTGTATTTAATAAAAGAAGAAATGCCTCTCTCCCAGTATGTTTAAGAAAACATTCCACAAGCTTTTGTTTCTGCAGAGTTTACTGACACAAAGAATTCATGAAAGCTGGTGCCTTCCCAAGGGGTTTGTATAAATATGTTTTATTTCAACTCACAGGATTTTTCTCAGTTGAAGCCAAACATTTTATGTTGTGCTTTCTCTTGGAAAAAAAGCAGAAAATAGTGCTAGGAAATACCACCTAACCACACCAGCAAAACACCTCTGGCAGTTCTCTTGAAATGTATAAGAGTTATAAGAAAGAATCTCTATCAGAGAGTTGCTAACTGGATCTCAGCAGACAGCTGGGATCTTTTACAGGAGATGAGGAGAAAGAGAATCTCGAACATAGACCATGCTTGCATCTGGGATTTGGCTCTGTGGCCATATCCTTCTGCAATAGGCCAGTGGATGTTTGAGGACTGGAGGCTTCAATAAGATAAACGTCAAATTTATTGGGTTGTCCTAAAAACCTTTATTCTTCTCTGTGCTGTAGGCTATCTCATATCTTTCCTGCCAGGGAATAGCAAGGCAAATCCAGGTCCTGGTGTGCTAGCCTTGTGGGCAGCTGAACTGCTCCAAAGTCACATCAGTGCTGCTCTCCTGAGAATTCCAGTCTCTATTTTGAATTGAAGAATTCAGAAAATTGTACATAACTTCATTAGAAAGATAAAGTGGGGTTTAGGTATCCATAGGAATAGTTAATGCTTTTCCTAAGCAATGATCCATGTCTAAAAGGTCTGTGTTTAATCAACCTCTACATTCATAGTCAAAGGTTAGACCGGGACATCTTGTGATCTTGTGTTAATATGCATTCATTAAATGCTTAAATGCACATTTACTGATTTGACATCAACAGATTTGAATGGAAGAGAGTGTAGCCAGTCCAGGAGAAATGTGAGAGTCTCTCGTCAGGCTGCTGACAGCTGAGCGACACATTACACACCTGCTCAGCACTGGGGCTTCCCACCGAGCACAAGTGGCACCCAGCAGGCAAGTGGAACAACTGTGATGTGCAGGAGCATTACCCTTTCACAGACTTGTAGAGATGCCCTAAACTTTTCATTTTGAAACCTGGAGGAGACTTGCCAGGTTTAGGGTGTCTGTCAAACATAGTCTGGGTTAGCTGAGTGAATGATGGTTGCACCAACGACTCCACTGGTTTCTCCACTTTCTATATGAAACAAGATAATAATAATCTTCTTTCATATCTAATCCAAGCAATAGACAAGAGACAATGGGCAGAAACTGATGCACAGAAAGTTCCACCTGAACATGAGGAAGAACTTCTTCACTGTGCAGGTGACCGAACACTGGAACAGATTGTCCAGAGAGGGTGTGGAGTGTCCCTTACTGGAGATATTCCAGAACTGTCTGGACACAATCCTGTGCAATGTGCTCTAGGATGACCCTGCCTGAGCAGGGAGGTGGGACCAGATGACCCACTGTGGTCCCTTCCAACTTCACCCCCTCTGTGATTCTATGAAGATACAACAAAATGGCCCAAAATAGGTCTCAGGGTGTTGAGCACAACTCCACAGAAACCTCAAAATATTTCCATCAAACAACAAACACTCCTTATTTCACATGGGCAAGAGAATTTGCACTTCTCCTTTCATTTTGTGCCGAAAAAGCCTCGGAGGTTTTGGGATAAATTCTTGCACCCTGTAGCATGTTAATAAGGGGCAGTAGTCGAGGGGGACAACCTTGCTTTCCATTTAGAAATAGAAACAGAAATAGATGCTACTGAGGCATCACATTTACCCTCTTTGTTTATAGTGGGCTTCAGTTAACTGGAAGGAAAAATATCTGTGATTTATCAGTGGAACAGAAAAAGATTGCTTTCTTGACATCAGTAAATAACCTACTATATACTGGTTGATTTTCTAGTTTAACTGCTCTGTATTATTGTCCATGTACTGATAGCTCTGTCAATACGTCAATCCCTGTCTCACACACCTATTTTCTCTAAAGAGCTTTAATAATTTTGTTTCGACAAACTTGCTTAGCATGTTAATCTGTGCTGCACAATACATGTCACAATCCTGAATCTCAAGAGAGGCTAAATAGGAAGATATACGTTTTAAATGCAAACTAAAAACTGAGGTCAGAGAGGGCAAAGAGATGTTAAGCTATCGAGTCTGATTTTCTCTGACAGTACAAGATCACTGCCTGAAAAAAAAGCCACTGTGTGTACTTACATTTCAATATGAAATATATGCATTTCCTCTTTTTTATGGAAAATATTCTGTCCTACTCTTCTTAAAAAGAACATTGACAAGAGACTGGTCCACAAAAGAGAATCTGCCGTTATTTATGTTGCTAATGGCTGTCAATGTTAGCAGTAAAACAGAATGAATGCATTCAAAATTAATTATTCAGCAGCACCTGCTGGTGTCCTTAGAAATACTGCAGCACATTTCTGGTAAATGTTTCTTCATTACCCTAAATTTTTTGCTACCCAACCCATCATTCGGGTGATTACAATATAAGGAAAGGAAAAAACATATTTTCTTTTAATAGCCATCAATTCTTTTTTTTTTTGTTAGGCTTACATCCGTGTCTAATGGAGGTCTGCCTCTCCAGGGAGCAGCAAACCAACCACGGAGGATCTTGGTCCCATCTGTGCAGTAACAATTAGAAGCATTTTAACTCTCTATGTGGAGGGATGAAATTACATTATTCATGAAGTGGTCCCTTGCAGCTGTCTGGCGTTACCTCAGCTCGTCTCACGGATTTGTCACTCGCTCATTTTCAATCAGTAGCAGCTATTCACAGCAGCTCACACACAAGCCAAGGAAGCACCACCACTTCGAACAACAACTCCGAGTTTTAAAAATCACTTGTGATCCGTAGGTTGGTAGTTTCATTTTCTCACAGTCAGAATTTCCACTGACACCACTGAGGACGAGTAAGGCTGCTGGTCCATTAGGTGTTTTCTGGCATTTTTAGGGAGTCACAAACATGGCCAGTTTGCCACGTTGGTTTGAATTCTGGTTTGGATGTTGCACGGCTATGAAATGAAGCATCTCAGCACCTCAACAAAAAGTAAGAAAAGGGCTAAAGGACGTGATGTGGATTATACAGCAATGCAAAGACACATATGCAAGTACTTCTTCTCTTAGAGGTTTCTGTGGGGCCCCAAAATATGGGGTCAGGCTGATGATGTCATCAGCTGATGACAGTAAAGACATGGAGCTTTGGCTCCATGTACCTACTAAGTGGATAGGAGAGCCAGGCTGTCATGGCAACACACCTCTTGTTTTGCTCTTTTGGTATTACTCCTTCTGTGGAGAAAGCAGAGCAGTGGAGGGACTCTCTTTCCAGTTCATTCTTGTGATACCAGTTGCTCCTTACGCCAACAGGGGCGCAGGGTATTAGGAATGGAAAGAGAGCTGCTGTTTGTTAATTAAACTATGACTTCTAAGGTGCTCACTCAGCTCTCTCTCCATCTCTAGATTAGTTAATCTCTGAAAAGGGCTGCATAACATCCACATCAATCTGTATGGGAGCAAGCCAAGATTATCCTCAGCAGGAGGACATGTGTAGGATGTTATATATTATGTTGTCCCCCTGTTCTCCAGATATAAAAATGAGTGACTGCTTCTGCTAAAGTAACATATTTCTTTATTGCTGGTGGTTGGAAAAAAAAAAAAAGAATAAGCCTCTGTTGTGTGGTACCTTTGAGAAAATAATAGGAAGGGTGTTAGCCCCAGCTTTCAGCCACACTCTCACTAATCTTATGTTGTGAGACAGTTTATCTTTGACCTTGAAAAAAGCTGGAGGTCATAAAACAAAAATAGAATCCATTCAGTTTGAGACAATAGGAAAAAAAAAATCTATGGAACAGAGTCCATTTTATGGCCTCAGTGCCTCCTAAAAAGAGAAAAATGTTATTTAACTGAGTTGTTTTCTTAAAGAATTCCAGATATCAAGCATGAAACAATGAAGAGTTAAGGCCCTCTCCAAAAGCATTTAAGCCCCACCCTAAATTGGTTTTCCCACTGAAACTCAGCCAGACAATGAGATTAGTTGGTTTCTTCCCATGCAGACCTCTAAGCTGTTACAGAGCAGTGTTTCCTGAGAAATGACTGAGTGCAGGGGCCAGTAATTATTAGTCTCTCAGACCGCAGCACAGCTCAGCTCTCTCTCTCTCTGTACCTTCTGGTTTCAGGTGGTCATTAACAGTGAATTGTGCTGACAAGGGCAACCTTATTATGATGAGGCAAAATTTCCTCACAAGGAAATGCCATCCATTCTGTGGAGATGGAAGGCCAACCTTGTCCAGTGACTAAAAGAATGATCTGGAAAAATTAAAAGGAGGGAAATTATTGTATAGGCAATAGGCTTTCTAAAGAAATAAGGCAAGGAAGAAGAAATACTGATGGTGACTCAAGTATAAATACTGCAGCGAAACGTTTTTGAGTGTTTGCCTGTCCTGCCTTTTCTGTAGCTGTCAGGCCTCTGCAGGATGAGATCTAAGCTCTTAGAGTTTGAGCTAGTTTGGGTAGGAGGTCTGGAGCACTCATTTCTCTCTCTTACTTGCACAATAATATAGGTCTATAAAGGAAAGGTCTGTCAATTTAAAGAAAAAAACCTGTCCTGTTAGTCCAATTCCACTCAAAAGGAGCCATTTCAAGCGTTCTGCAGTGTTTCCCGTTTTCCCCATCATCTCTCCAGTGCAGTCTCTAAGGCTCCGGGGCAGGCATCAGGATTGAAGCATTAGGGGGAGTTTGGGAAGACAGTGAGGATTTAAGTACTAACAGAATGGATTGACTTTCCCCCCGCCCCAGCCACCTCACGGCTCTACTGTTTTGTCATAGAGAGGGCAAACATTTCCCTGAGATTTATCATCCTGCTAATTAAGCAGCAGCTGCAACCCTCCGTGTAATTTCATCTGCTAGTGGCATGCGCGGGTTTGGAGAGCTGCAAATTCCCTAATCATCAAGTTTACCAGGGTGTGAATTCGCTCCCTCTGATGCTAAGAGCCATAAATACACACATAAAACACACCCATCGAAGCCAAACACTTTTACCTTGGCATTCTGGTGAACCTTAATTGTGCACATGATTCGTTTGGCTTAAGGCAAGTAAGTAATTATTGTACAGGGCTGAAATACCAGCTGCTGCATAAACATAGATCATGTAATTGCAGTTTTATTGATCACAGAGTCGTAGAATCAAGGTATGGTTCGGGTTGGAAAGGACCTTAAAGATCATCTCGTTTCAACCCCCCTGCCATGGATAGAAATACCTTCCACTACACCAGGTTGTTCAATTGATCCTGATATGTTTCCAGATTTAGTTATTTAAAAGTTTTCCTTCATAAAATGTATTCCAAGTAACATGACTACAGGTAATATTCGAACTACAGCTGGTGAGTTGTTCTCCTTCACTTGATATTTAAGGAACGTTCCAGATTGAAAAATACCCATTATAAGGTTTCTTAAGGGTCCGGTATTTTGTTTCCCTATTGTAATTTCTCTTTTATTCATCATTTGCTGTATTAAGCCAAATTAACTGCTGTCCTGCTTCTTGGTGATATCCACATCAGAATGACATTTTTCTAAATCCACTTATGTCTGAGCTGTGCAACACAAGGCAGTGCAGAGACAAGGCTGTCACTTGTGAATGATTATGGTCACACCAGCATGGCAATTTTCCTGAACTAAGTGGCTGAGTCACCTGACTAATTAGCTCGGGCACAGCACCACAGCAAGGTGTCTCTGTATCCAAACACACTGGGATCAGACTTGCAAAGTGCCACCACGTATCAGTCATCATCCCCCAAAATGCTGAAAAACTTGGGAGGGCTTCATAAAACACTTCCAGAGTGACTTCGAGGCTTGAAAACCTGAACTATACTGGAGGTTTAGAAATTCCTTTGATTTAGCTCATTGGAGAGAGAGCATGAGGACATTAGCTGGTTGTGGCCTGAAACAAAATTATTCTCTTTGATTAAAGCAGTATCAGAATTAGATTTCAGGCAGAGGTAAGAGGGGACCTCACCTTTCCGGGTGTAGACTTATACAGTGCAAAAATACACTTGAGGATGTTTATCTTGGCATTCAACTATAGCAATAATGTATGTTTGGTAAATATACCTTTGGTAGATACACCTGAACTAGACCTCCTTTTAGCCAATAGGAGAAAAAGAAGTGACTTGTCTAGGCCATTGTCTAGCTATCTAAAATAGGTCAGATGAACTGTGTTTTGGCAACACCTCTTTTTTCCACTGTCTATAAAAAGAGTCTAGCTCAGGTGTAGGTGTCTAGAACTGAGGGAGAAAAGTTCTGCTCACAAGGTACATTTTAAAACTGTATGGGTCACTGTGAACTGGAACAACTTGCAAAGGGAAGGGGTTGGGTTTTTATAACATTTGCCCTCTTTAAATCAAGATCAGGTGCTCTTTCTGAAAGACATGAGTATTTCTCAACCTGAGCTTGGAACAGGAATTATTGGGTAGGATGTCTTGGGTGGTGACACGTAGCTGTGACCATTACAGTCCTGTCTGGCCAAAAACAATGTGTCCATAAAGGATGATACAAATGCAGAGCAATGAAGAATTCTGGCAAGTTCTTGTGCTGTAACACTGTGTTTCTGCTGTGTCAAACCTTCACCCTGAAAGAGTTTGATGCCGTTGACTTTGCTATTAAGAGGTGGTGGGAATAACCAGGAGCTTTCAGCACACTGCAGATCGTATGTGGGTATGACACGCTCCAAATTTAGCCATCTGGGAGCTGATTAAAAGATGGGGAGCCAAAACCACATCTTTAGTGTCTGCCAGGGATAAACTGAAGCCGGTAGCGATGCAATGCACCAAGAGGAAGAGGCCAACCAAACCTCAGCCACTCGAAGGTAAATTGCCATTTCGAGTACCACAGCTGATTTCCTTACTGGCGAGCCCAGTCACTTAAACATGGGGCTCCTTTTGCTTCTCACTCCTGGCTGGACAGTGGTACACATCAAAACACTCCCACTGCCCTCAGGAGGAAAATTCAAGCCTGGTCTCGGGGAAAGACTTTTTTTTTAATTCCCTTAAAGACTGTGACAAATCCATGTTTCTACAAATAGGAGAGTTGTTGGGAAAAAGGCTATTAAAGTAATTTCAAATAACTTAATTGCCAATAGCTTTAAGTAATTTCTCTGATGATTATGAAACTACAGAAGGTGTTATGGATGCCTGGTTTTCTATGTGCAATATGTTGATTAGAAATTGTGCCAGTTTGGCAGTATACCAAGTTGAAAAGAGTGAGCTTTGCTTGAGTGTCCTCATACACATGTAGAAGTCAGTGCAATCAAAAGTAAATTGTATTTCAGGATTTTTCTGCTTTAAAAACATAAATTATGCTAGAAAAGTGAGAAAAAAGACTGTAAGTTTTAGATACTATTTTGTCTTCATTAAGGACTAAGTATTCCTTGCATGCAGTTTAATCAAATAACCTGAAAATAAAGTCTAAGTCACTAGAGACATGCCAATAAAAATATCTTAGCTGCTAAATCCTAACCAAATTATGATCTTAGTGTCTTTCTAGAGAAGAAATTTAAAGTAGAAATACAGCTTATATTTTCTGTTAAGCTTCTTTTTAGAGTTTGAAGTCAATTTATATGTCTGTATGTAAGACCCTGGAATACAGAGGTAAAAACTTACTGCCACAGTGTTCATTCCACTTTGGGAAAGCTGGTAATGCTTTCTGATCAATAGCAATTCACTGTTTCAACTAAGTGTAAATGTCACAGCTGAAATAGGCTGGTGATCTGCTGTAAGGAGTTCAAGTCCACAAGTTGCCACTTTCCACGAGTGCCCTTTTCTTCAAATGTTCAGGAAAAAAGTCATAAATGTGCCTGTACAACCACAAGCAACAGGGTGTAGGAAATGAGTCAACTGGCAACAGATTTATTCTCATACTGTGCTGTAAAATTATTTCTCAAGTGAAGACCACTCTCCAAATAAAAGGTTCTTGTCAGCTCTGCTCTTTCCCATCCCAGCCCTGCCCACGCAGCACATTCGGCTTCTGGTGGCAACTGCTGCCACCACAATTGGGGGGATGACAGGGGGAAATGGTCAGGTCTGGCAACTGGAATATTTTGGTAAGGGTAGGGCAAATCTCAGGTTTTTGTAGCTTGACAGGGCATGTTGTTTTAGTTTTATGTGTAATTACCTCCATCACTAACCGGCGAAGGTAGTTGCTGCTTTGTAAGGCACGTGAGGTTCAGTAATTGCTGCAGCATCTTAGGTGGCTCTTCAGACTCTCAGACAGAGGTCCCAAAATACTAATGGGTGTACTTAGGTGCCTGAATACATCCTTTGTCAGCATGTTTGTGTGTTAGCATTTGACACTGGTGTTACTCTTCTGTATGGGCTGAGAGCTTGTGCCTCAATAGGTAAAATGATTGCTTTTTCCAACGTGAACACTGGTCCTTGTCTGACACAGCTGCCAAGGATGTGTGGATGAAGATTTGGGATTCCCTCAACCACACTCAGAAGAACTCCTTTGGAATAGTGTATGTATGGTCAAAGCCAGGCACTGGTGTCAGTGATGTGAGGGTGGGAGCAGAAGGAAAGGGGGTCTAGTAACTAAAGAGAAAACCTGAGTTTCTTTGATGGTCCAAAGGATATTAATCAACAGCATAATTAACAAGTCTTCAGAATTAATGAGGATACACTAAACTTTTTTTTTTCCCCGAGATCTCATTTCTTGCAAACATTAGAGCTTGTATGTTTGTTAGAAGGAAGTCTGGCAAAACTAAAAGAATATGCCATTGTGGTAAAGCACAAGGAGCTAGAATTTTAATATTGCCTCCTCTTCCAGACCTGCCAGTGAGGAGTCTTACCTGCCACAAAACATAGGAAGATGTAACCTTTGGAACACTTCCAGAAATGTTGCCTTATGCTGTTGCCACCAAGAGGCTGCAGCGAAGAATAGCATTCATCAGTACCTTAGAGGCAATGAGTAAATTACAGCTGAGGCTTCAAAGGGTTATCTATACCCTAGGATTTTCCACATTATACTTGTCATGGAAGAGAAACACAAGATTGGTGCAAAGGGAGTTCTAAGTGTCACAATTATATACCGAGCACAGCTATTATTTATTAAATGAGAAAACAAAACCGAAATGTGAAGGTGTTACCTGGCGCCAATTTCCGCTCTGGTCCTTTCAGACTTGCCAAGAGGAAGGCAGAATTAGTAAAAGTGTTTAGCAGATTGTTGGGGTTAAACCCCAGACAGTAACTAAGTCCCACAAAGCAACTCACTCACTTTCCCCTCACTGACCCCATAGGATGAGGAGGAGAATCAGGAAAAAAAGGTAAAAACTCAGGGGTTGAGATAAAAACAGTTTAATAGCTATTATAATAGCAAGGAAAAGGAAAGAAAGAGAAGAATAAAACCCAAGAAAGACAAATGATGACACAGCACAGCTGCCCACTCCCCACTGACTGTTGCCCAGCCCATCCACAGGTGGCCATCAGCAGCTCATGGCCAAATTCTCAAGTTTATATGCTAGTACAGAATGTCCCTTTGGCCAGTTTGGCTCATTTATCCCAGCTTTTTGTACACCTACTCACTGGCAGACTATGGAAGACTGAAAAGTCCTTGATTTAGGGTAAGCACTACTTGGCAACAACCACAACATCAATGTGTTATCAATTTATTCTCATCCTAAATTCAAAACCCAGCACTGTATCAGCTACTAGGAAGAAAATTATCTCCATCCCAGCTGAAACCAGGACACAGATCTCTCTTGGTGTTGCTCTGTAATGGTAAGACACATGTTGAAGTCCCACAAGGTATTTATTGGAGGTTAGTGAGCCACTGTGCCTCAGACTATGAACTGTTGAGTTGAGTTATTTTAAGGGTTATAATGGGCAACATTACTTTACCTTCTGGTCATCCATCCTCCAGCATTGCTCAGAATCTTGTTTAAATGCCATACAAAATAAATGCCCTCTGCTCAACCCCTTGGTTAAAATGACAAGCAAAACTATTAATCATATTGATAAAAACTAGATTTCTGTACAAAAACGTTGGTGATAGTTGTCAGAGCAATAAAGGTTTATCTAAACATTTTTCTCAATTGCTTGTCTTCCACTGTTGTGCAAACATATTTGATAGTTTCAATTTCACTCAATGTGTCCAAGCACACGGTTTTCTTTTGTGGGCATCATAAATATGGACAATCTCTGGGAGAGATTTAAAAGCTAATGGGTCCCATATGTCCAAAGTGCAGCCTGGCTTCTGCCTGCCTGTTAATAGGCACATACATCCCCTTCAGCTTCATGTCCAGATGGAGTGGTGACAGCACAGAGAGGGGGGCAGGTTGGGACTGAAGATCACAACACAGCAGCACAGATCACCCTTTCCTTTAGAGTCAGAGAAAATGCACAGATGTAACCCAGGATGCCAAATAGAGCCATGTGTTGCAACTACCATGCCTTCATTTAAAATGTTTCAGATCTGGCATCCTGACTCCGTGTCAGGGTTCATGAGAACATTTGTTAACAAGGAATGCTGGAGCAGCTGGGAGAAGGGAAGGCTTCAGGGTGACCTAATCAGAGCCTTCCAGTACCTGAAGGGATCCTACAAGAAAGATGGAGACTATTCACAAGAGCATGTAAGGACAAGGGGGAATGGCTGCAAACTTGCAGACAGTAGGTTTAAGATTAGATATTAGAAAAAATATTTACTGTGAGGATGATGAGGCACTGCAACAGGTTGCCCACACAAGTTGTGAATGTCCCACCCCTGGCATTGTTCAAGGCCAGGTTGGATGGAGCTCTGAGCAACTTGGTCTATGGAAGGTGTCCCTAGCCATGGCAGGGGGGTTGGAACAAGATGATCTTTAAGGTCCCTTCCGACCCAAACCATTGTATGATTCTGTGAAGTCTATGGACTTTTTCCCATCTATCTCATCTACCACAGGCTGTTTTACAAAGGACGTTTGCCACAGCCGTCCACTGGTTTGTAGCAGGCACAGCATTTAGATTATGTAGATTCTCCCTATGGGTCAATCTGAAAGTTAAAAGAGGATGTTTAATTTATTGACGAGAAAGGAATTTTATCATGGCTTTCCAAGTTACAAATCTTACAGAATGAAAACTTTGTTTGAGTCACTTTTGAAGGAGTCTCAGATTTTATGGCCTCTGTGTCTTAGTATTGGAAATTGTTTTGAACCTGTGGCTGCTCTCTTGAATTTGTGAGGAGAACAAGACTTTTGGGGTTTTGCCAGATCTCAGCTACACGGATCCATAGTCTGTATTTGGTGTTGTTCTGTAGGGTTATTTTTTCTAGCTTGTGGACTGCTTTATTAATGTGATGGATGCAGTGTGATGGATGAGGGAATGTTGAGGTAGATATCAGTTCTCTCTTCTGAAGCATTTCTGTAATTTGGAAGCTGCTGTGATGACTGATGTACATGCCATGCAATGGAACAATGTCTTCCTTGTTACTGATGAGCAAGACCACTGGCATCTGTTGGTTTCTAGAGTGGTTGGCATTTAAACTCTGTATTTTCTGTAGTTACCAAAAGTTACATTGTATTGCATCTGCCCTGTAGCCAGCTTTATCCAAGGAACATTCTTTACCAGTTTATGAGGGCAAATATATTTTTAACACTCCAGAAGCACAGAGACATTAGTGTAATAGAGAGAGAGGCGAGTACTTTGTAAGAGGTAGCTGTGTAATAGGCTGCTCGATTAAAAACCCATGAAGTGAATCGTCAGATGATGTTATCACCGCCTACCTCCCCTGAAGTCAGACTGATGATCAGGGTTCTCTATCCTCGTGTTTTCATCCATTTTCAATTACCATCTAAGCACCAAATTGTTGTGTCTCACTGGATCCCGCACATTGCAGCACTGTCATAGAGGTGTCCCACTTGTGTCCTGTGCAAGAAGAAAAAAGGCCAAACCATGCATTTTCTACACAGTTCTTTGGCTGGATTCACATATTCTGAACATGTCACTGCCTATGACTGGGAGGCAGGATAATTGGATGGGATGAGTAAGAAAATCATCAAGACACAGAATAAAAAAGTCAACGTACCACATTCATACGCCTCAGCATCAGCCAGATCGTTTGGAGGGAGCCAGAATTTGGCCCACCTCCTCCTATTTTAAACAAAATGTGTGAGTTATACACTTGTCTGTACTGTATCCAGATAGAACAATATCAAAACAGATCAGCATAGATTTAGGCCAAAAATCTGGTTTCTTATTGTTCTGGCACAGAAGTGAGAATTCAAACAGTTACAAGATCTTGAATTCACACATTTACATACCTAATAGTCTTACTCATAAGAAAAGCAAGAAGTAACATAAGCCTAATTTGCCTTTCCTCCAGAGCAGATGCTCCTTCAGATTCATGTACTGAATTATTCATATCACAGTGAGTTGAATCCTGTCATTCTTTCTGTTAGAAAATTTCCATGGTGGACAACATACCACACATACAAAACTACATCACTTCATAACTGCTGAATATCTGGTCTGAAGTCTCCTGGGATGTCTGCAATTGCTCTATCTTTATACCAAGACTACAAATGAAATTTTTTCTCTCTCAAATTGAAGTTCAGTGTTACATTCATATTGGTCATAAGCAGTCTTTAGATGTTAAGGGATCTCTACATGTTTTTTTAGGAGCTATTGTCACTGAGATCCAATATTAAATTAACGGTGGTTCTAAAACTTTAGATGTGAGGTATTCTGGCTTATAACTTAGGATTCCTCACTTATGCATTGAATAAAAATTTCTCAGAGACATCCAAAGCACCATATAGGCAGGTAATGTGTAAAATAAAGAGGTGCTTCCATAAATCCAAACACTGAAAACCATATCCTCACACCAACCTGTGTTTAGATAATTTTTTTAATTGTGCGTGCTGTGAAATACGATTATTGCACCTTTTACTTCTGTAGCTTATGAAATAATTATCAGCCATTTATATAGCACCATAAATTTGCCACCACAGAGCAAAGCACACTCACTGCACAGATGTTCTCCTGCATTTTGTAATACAGAATTCTGGGTCTGTTGGATAATTCTGAGTATGTCAAAATCTAAATGTACAGTCGGCAAGACCTGAAAGACATTCAAACTGATGAAATGCTGCAGTGTCCCCTGTGCCATTGGGCATCAAAATTCACCTTTGAATTCAGTGTCATAACAGTTTTGCGATTCTTAATGTGCCCTTTCTTAAGTGGGTGCTGAAGGAAGCACAGATTTGCCACTGCAATGGGTTTAGATGAGGTAGTATTTACCAGTTCTACAAACTATTGTTTGTATTTTTCTAATAATTAGTATTAATGCTAAGACACAATTAAAAAGTCACACATTTAAATTCAGTTCCGTTAGAGATGTCCTAGGATTAGATGAAAGTGCTTAAATGCCAATGCCAAGTTAATAAAAATCAGCAATTACAGTTTTGTGGAAGAGAATTCTCTTCTCCAACAGCTCTGGAAAGCTTTCATTTCTATTTTGCTTCCTTACTTGAGATCCCAGTGTTGGAAGATCGAGTTTGCTTGTCCAGAAAATGTTTCTCTGTCCTTTCTTCTTTTTGTCTGCCTGTCCATCTTTCTGGTTCCCAACTCTCAGCGACATGGCTGAATAATTCTGAGTGTAAGCCCTCTTTTGGACAGGTGAGAAGCTAATTTTTCAAACCCTTGTGGTTAACAAGCTTTAGAGGCTCGAACACAACCAGCAAAGTTAAAAATGGCCAGAACTGGGGATGGAGAGGCAGGGCCAGCCCTGTACCTGTGCTACGGGGCAACGTGGCATTTCTCTTTCTCAACACACCGCCCTCCAGCTTAATTCACTCTGCTCTTAAATCATTTTGGTGGTTTTGCTTAATGTAGTTTTTTTGTTCCAGAACAACATCATTTCATGCTCGACGGTCCCTGGTGAAGGCAGCAGTGCATTAATGTGCCTGCATTAGGCACGCGGCTCCCGCAACTTTCCGGTGGGAAACGGCGCTTTCATAATTCACGGATGTGCTTTCTGAAATAATAACTCAAAATTGCATTCTGTTTTATTTAATCTCTTTTAATTGGCGTCTCGGAGGCTTTGCAGGAATCTGGCTGCACATTTTCCACTTGCTGTTGAATTATACTTTTTTTTTCCTTTTTTTTTTACTGTTAATAACTGTGTGCAGAGAAAAGCACATTCTTTGACAATAGTCCCTGCATGAAGATCCTTAATTAAATTGTACTCAACATGTTGTAAAAATTGCAAGGTTTTGGAGGCATGAGGTGTACAGATAATGTGGCATTTTTCATGGCAACTTTGCATTTTAGCAGGATTCCACAGCACCTACATTGCCTCCAACATAAAATACTGCCAAAGGAAATGACCTAAAAATTGCATGTATTTTGTCTTCTGTTAAGTTTTAATTCCGGTTATCTTTCTTAAAGGTGGTTAAAGCCCTCTTGCTATTAATGTTGGGGTATATACAACATTTAGTCATGCGTACAAAGTAGATTTAGGATAAATTCTGAGCTTGTACACACAAATATCCGTTGATGCATAATTCCAGCTGCTTAATTAAAATAGTTTAAAAAAAAAAAAAAAAAGGAAAAGAAAAGGATTGAAAATAAGTCCTATGTATGAGACACACTTTGCATTTTTAACCAGTTCTATTTGTGGTGCTCTTTTTACCCATGAGGACCTCTGTTCCTCCTATGTGCACATGTATATGCACATAGCACAGGAAAACAAACTTCTGGAATAAGAAAAAGGAGATTTTAAGACCATCCCTCGCCCCAGAATATAATGCCTCCAGGCTCCTCCCATTTCAACTGGCTTCATCACTTGCATTTTTGTGTGAAAATACTGAATCCCTGGAACTCACCAAGCAGCTGCTCCTCTTGGCTTGTTGCTGTCCTCGTTGGATTTATGGCAGATGCTCCAGGTGGGACCCTGTGCACTTGTGGGGTTACCAGGGCCTGCTGATGCTGAAGGTGTGCAGGTGCCATTTGGCACATGCAGGAGTCTCAGTGCACCCAGGTAGAACTGGGTACCCTCTGATTTTGGGATCAGTCTGTGGAGGTGCTTCGGTCATTTTTGGCCATGGTGCCATTTTCTCCATTAATCAAGTGTTCACAGACACCTTCCTGCAGGGCATTCCCTGATCCTGGACCACTCTGGGATGCAGAGCATGAGGAGAGACAAGTTTCACTTTTGCCAATAAAGTTCATTTTGGGCTGTTATGAGGCTTTTGCAACATTTTTTCCTCTTTTGGCCAGGCTTTTCCTGTTCTCCATTTCAGAGGACTTCAGTAGACATGAGTGCCTCTCTACCATACTCCTTTTAAACAAAAGAGAAATCACAGCTTGCTAAGTTCAATGCAACTGCTTTAAGGACTAATGCTAAAAATCCCAAATAAATTAAGAAAATAAGGGAAAAGACAAAGCAATGGGGGAGAGGGAAAAGCATCCCTGTCCTTGGCAGGTGGGTTGGTTGGAACTAGATGATCGTTGAGGTCCCTTCCAACCCAAACCATTCTATGATTCTATGATAATGTCAGAGGGCAGAAAACATCACGTTGATTAATCAGTTTTATTCAAATGACTGTTGTCTGGATGAAAGTGCAGACAGTGGACTGCAGGGAATCTCCTCTTCTGTCCCCTTCCGTGAGGAAACGCCTCTGCCTTTCCTGCATTAACAGCTAGCATCTCTTTGGAGCATGCAGCAATGAAATTGGCCACTTGCACCAGGATAGCTGGTTCCCTTCTTGGCCAGAAGACATCCCTACCTGCCTGCTGGGCTTACTGGAGGCACAGCCTGGACATGAAATGCACATGAGTGGGAAGGACTTTCCCAAAAGAGATGCTTCTTCTTTCCCTCTCTGTCAGTAAGGGCTGTGTGCTGAAATGCTGCCCCCTTTTTTACTTGTGAAGCCCAGGTTCTCAGTAGTGGACAAGCTGCCAGAAGAGGTCCCTCTTCCACCACTGCCCACTCACCCTCTCCCCGTGCCCAGGTACTGTCCCGATCCCAGCCTCTCACTCCCTGTGTGGTCTCTTCACCGCTCCCGTGGCACCTCTTCCTGGGGTGCATGGCAAGGCCAACTCTGAAATCACCGGGGAAAGCATCACTCACCTCTCCCTGGGAAGTTTATTTTCTGAATTTAGATCCCTCACCTCTGCATTCCCAGCACAGCCCTACAACTAGAAGCAGCAGTGTGCCATGTTGGGCAGGAGCAAGCTGCTGGCAAGTCTTCAGGTGACTTTACACTGAATAAAATGTCATATCCCCCCTGTTCTGGGGGAGTGTGAGAGGGATACTTACTTAACTGCAGAGCAGAGCAATTTGCAAGGAGTAGGCAAGGGTCTCTTCTTGTGCACATCCCTCCGTTGTCCCCAGCCTTCCTGTGTGAGCCCCTGTGGGGAAATCGCAAGTCACAGCTTTGAAAGCTTTTTCCACACTCTTGTGCCCACACTATCCAGGGGGACTGTAGGAGGGAAAATTAGCAGCAACTCCTTAAGAGGTTTCTGGGACACACTGTGCTGATGTGGGGGAGTGTTAGCTGTCCTTTCCCTTTCTCTCATCTGAAAGATGCAGCTGTGAGCCTTGCAGGCAGGTATGTGGATCTGCCACCTCCTTCAGGGACTCAGGGCTCTGGTGGATGGGAAATGATCCCTGCTAAGACACGGCAGACCAGCAGCTGGGCATTCAGGTGAGCCTCCCCCCTGCTCTTACTGGGAGGAAGGGTGACTCTCAGGACCGCATGGGCTGCGAAGAGAGTAGCAACAGAGTGAATCAACATAATGATATGTAATCCTTGGCAGAGCACAGTCTGTAATCAAGTCTTGCTTTTCAGGAACTGCTGGTGAATTCAGCCCTTGCAAGGAACCTCTGACTGTGATCCTTGCAAAGTAAGGGCTCTGCTCACCCCGGCACATTTTGTGGTACGTGCAAGGTGCCATCCTTGCATGCAGATGTCTTCCCTGTGGTGTGACTTGTGGGGCCATCTGCCAGGAGATGTCCAGGTGAGGTTGGGACCTGCAGCTGCAGTGAAAAAAACCCTCGATATTAGTAACAAACACCAAGGAAAATCATGTTTGGAGCCAAGCCACAGTGTCTCACCACGTGTCATAACGTGGTCAGCCTGGGTGCTGTTTCCTAACCAGAATTGAAAAGCAGGACACAAGCAGCTCACCCCATCTTTGAGCTGTTTGCTCACATGTGTCCTGCCAATCCACCTATCTCTGTACTTCTTGTGGTCACTCATCAGGAATGAAATCAGACAGTGACAGACATGTCTTTACAGATAGGAGCCATTATGATATGACATATATGTGCCTGCAGGACTAAACAATTGTTATGTGACAATCAAAGCCTCTCAGAAACACAGATAATTGTAAACTGGAAAAATCTCTTGTGTTCTGTTGCCTATTCCAGTGATGAACAGACATTCATTCCCTGCGACCTGCACACAAGATGTAACAGAAATACCCATTATTTATCTCTATGAAGATTTCGTGACAGTATAGCACATCTGGATGCAACTTGAAGTGCTTCGTAACCTCAAGGGAACCTGAAACAAACTCCAGACAACTACTCTTTGAAACAAGTTCAGTATAAACCAGATTAAAAAAATCCACGTTTCATTTTCATCAGAATGAGGTATGTTCTCTGGCCTTAAATATTCAGGTCTCTGATCAATAAAGAAAGGGAAAAAAAAAGTATATTGATAGCGAACTAAGTTCTCTAGTCTGTGCATCCTTCTCCTGATTGTCTATTAAGAAAGCCTTGTCCCTATATGTAAAAAACACACACCCACCCTGTTGTAATTACTTACTTTAGAGCATGAAAGCTCTTCACTGACAAACACAGAGCTCCAGATATGCCCTCTTACTGTTTCCCTGTGGTAAGCTCTGAAAAAAAAAAAAAAAAAGAAAGGGAAAAAAAAAGTGCCATTAGAGCCTTTTAAATTCAAGTAATCTGCAAGAACAGCTCTGCCACAAAGTTTTCTCTGCAGTGTATAAGGGTGTGTGGGAGGTAGTTCCTGCAGGGTGGTAAAGAAAACCTCTGTAATCTCAAGAACTTGCTGGAAAAATCCAACCAATGCTTTCAGTACAAGATTCAATTGCTTGTTTTCAATTATTGCAAAGAATGGGACAGAAATACAACCTTTGTACCCCAAAGACGAGAGAACAGCAGATTTGCTAGCTCCCAAGCTCTTGAGATGAATGTCTTGCTCCTTACACTCTCTGTCTTCATTTGCAGTAGCTATGTTTGGTATAACCTGGACAGTTTCCAAGCACAGCCCTTCCCAAAATCCAAGGAGCTGGCCTGAATGCTTTACTTGCATAAATCTCTGTTACTCCATGCAACTGTCAATAGGACGAGGGCTGAATCTGGTCCTGATCCAACCAATTTTTGATTGTTTTTTGTCTAAGGCAATCAGTTTGTGAGAGAAGCATGGTAGTGCTTTAGTTTTCAAACCAGAATTACCTTTATAGAGTGGGTGTCCTTATTCACAATGTGCATCTGGTCCTATTTGGATTGCCTTCTGGCTCGCTGTTTTCCATGTGTATTAACAAGTTAATTTCACTGATTTGAGTGGGGTCGCTCTGGGTGCTCTGCACAAAAAGGCTGATTCACCTCAGACAAGGACATGACTCAGAGAACTGGATTTATGCAAAGGGAAGGGGACTTACTCCCCCATCAGTCAAAGAAAAGGAAGTTTCCCCAGATCATGATGACTAAAGAACCACCAATCTCACTTGAGACTTAAACCTGACATCTGATATTCATTCATCACCCATCCACATACACTTCAATTTAGATCTCAGACTAATGTTAGAGCCACTTGTTCAGTTAATAGGCTAGTTAATTAATCCTGCTGCTATCTATTTTCATTTCTCAGCAGAATAATCAGATACCCCTTCCCTACTAAATCAAACCTGCCTGCAGTATATCAGAATGAATAAGACCATCTCTTTAATTTCCCAAGCATTAAATAATTAAAGCTTACTTGCATGGGAGGACAGTGTGTTACTGCCACTGGTGAACAGACACAACAGATATGCACTTTCTTTAGGGAAACATACAGAAGATGAACTATCTCCTATGTGTGTATGCCACAGTTTATCTCTGTGCTTTGCATTTATTGCTAAAGAAACACTACTAATTAATTGTGCTAAAGTACTTCTCAGGGGAGTGCTACATATCTGAAGTGCAATTTTGTCAAGTGGATCGTTTCAGGGCACTTGGAGCTGATGTGCCCCACAGAAGGTCCCCAGGACAGCACTGTGCTGGAAAACAGCGTGGAGAGCACTGTAGGAGAAGATCCTCTGGCCAGGGACTGTGCTGTGGCAACACTACTGTCGTGATATGCTCACAGAGAACAAAGCCACCCCCAAAATTATAGCCATGTGAGTCTTGTCATGAAGGCAGTGGAGAAGGACCCCGGTTCTCCTTTCCTCATGACCCAACTCCTCTTTGAATGTCTCTGAATCCCCTTTACTGGAAGAGGTTTGCAGGAATTTGAAGTTCAGTTAAGCTGTGGGGGAAAAAAACAGGGACACTTTTAGAAAACACTGCGAATAACATCAGGACTCTGCTGCGTAGTGCAGCAATGTTTGTGCACCTACCTTGAGTGTCCTGATATTTGCCCTCAGGATGCAAGATTTGCTCAGGAAAGGCAAGTTACTATAGGGGAAGTCATGGCACACCATCCACTGAGATGGAGCTAAAAGTTTGAAGCCAGGACATGTTTTGATAACTGCAGTCATCATGATAAAGCACATGTGAAGCTGACCTGCAGGCTTTTCCCTGGTTAGGCTGTTTTCACTCTTGGAGAGTGGTTATTAAGCTCTCCTTTGGTATCTTTTGACTTTTCACTGTTGGACAAAAAATAAGGGCTTCCCTAAGGCCAGTTACAGAAAATACTCCATCTGGTTATGGGTTTAGCTGGGCAGAGGGAGGACACTCTGCACCAGGGGAGGTTCAGGTTGCACAACAGGAAGAATTTCTTCACTGAAAGGATGGTCAGGCATTGGAATTGACTGCCCAGAGAGGTGTTGGAGTCACCATCCCTGGAAGTGTTCAATAAATGACTGGATGTGGCAGTTAGTGCTGTGGTTTAGTTGACAAGATGGTGATTGGTCAAAGGTTGGTCTCAATAATCTTGGAGGTATTTTCCAACCTGAATGATTCTGTGACACCTGAGAAAGGGTCTGGCCCCACTGGAGCATTAGGAAACTACTGGTCAGAGCTGGGGGCAGGAGCACACCCTTCTCCCAAGCAGCATTCTGCCCAGACAGGTAGATCCTACAAATGATCAGGGAGAGAGAAAAAAGAAAAAAGGCTACTACTTCTTTTACTGATGCTGTGATGGCTCTTTGCCTGGCCTCCCCTTCTGTGGAAGAGAGCTGAGCAGTATTTGATACACTACTTAAAATGCTTGATTAGGATAATGAGTTTGGTTTTATCCTTTGGAAACAGACTGTCCTCTGATGTAAAGGTAGACAAGGGCAGGAGAGGGAGGTGATTAGGTGATGGGGTAAACAAGCTGAGTGGCTCCACACACACACTTGCTTTATAAATTGGTCCTGTCATTTAACCCCAAATAATTAAGGAAGTCCCCTGCAAGTAGACATTCATACCAAAACCACATCTCCAGCCAGATTATGTGGTTAAACCTCGAACAGACACAAGAACTTCCCCTCTTTGTGCAACAGAGGCAGGTTTACCCAGGGGCCAAGGGGACATGGGGGGCACGATCAGAAGTGCCCAGCACAGCACCGTTGCCCAGCACTTCTGGCCATCTGGAGGTCTCAAAAACTGGTGAAGGGGCAGGGGAATGCTGACTCCATGGTGTACTCACAGCAAGCATGGGATAGTCCAGTGGTGCTGGTGTTGTGGTGGGGCAGAGACATCCCCATCCCCACCCAGGTGTGATGAGGGAGTCTGGAGGTCTGCCACACTCCCTCTCACCGTTTTCCACATCCCCAAGCAGCGTTTGGGCTCGTCCCTGGCAGTAACTCCAGCTGTTTGGGTTAGCCCTGGTTTAGCACTCACAGAATCACAGAATCAGTGCTTCCTGCTCTCTTTCCTTTTCCCCACTGCTTTAGCTTGAACTTTTTAATGACATCGCCCCCTCAGTCAACCTTGCAGACAATGGCATATGAAATTATACCATGGAGTGAGACCAAAAATGCTTTGGCAAAACCTGGTTTTAAATGTTCCTTCTAAAAGCTGCAGAGAACACCAGCTGTTGAAGAAGCTAAGTTCTTCCCTTTCATGTTTGATACTGAAGTCATGCCATGTTATGCTAATTCCTTTGATTCAGCCATACAACATAGAGGAAAGCAAGTAGTATAGTCACCTGGCATAGTACCAAAAAAGAAAGACAGCAGCTAGTGCAAAATAATGAAAACAAGTGCAGTTTTATATGGACTGGAGACTAGTGAGCTGAGGTTTTTTTATCCATGCCAGATGATGTGAAATGATTGCATGTGCCAGCGTCCAAGAATCCTGAAAAGTCAGAGTGCAGGGCCGTACATATTCATTGCTAGCTCATCCATAAGGGTGGGATTCCATGTAGATAGATGAGTGGGCATATGCATCCTGGCATCTGTGGCACGGGTGAAAAGTCTTTTGAATATTTCTGTATTTAAGAGAATGCTTTGCAAGGATAACATGGGCTGCTGTCATATTTGAAGCTTATTCTCACTCATCTTGCCTTCAAGATAATCTGACCTGACCATTAAAATGAGCCAAACATTCAGAGCTGAATTCTTAGTTATCTCTGAATATTGGATCATCTGCAATGAAGCTAAGTGTGAATTCCAGATTGTAACATCCAGGATTAAATATGATGGTTCAGCGTAAAAGCTAATTTTTGCTAAGCCCTTTTTTTCCTGGTTTTAGATGTTTCAGCCATCCAGGAAAGGGAAAAAACACCAAGTGAGAGGATGCAATTTGCCACTCAAGTAAATAGCTGAAGCAAAGTTTCCCACTAGTTAAAAAGATTGTTAGGTGGATTAAATGACATAGAATTGCATGTGATGGATGCATTTCCAAACATCAAGTTGGTATTGAAAATAGTCCACCATTAAAAACTAAGCCAACCTAATCATGGGCTATAAGAAAATCTCAGTGATGCTGAGATTCCTTGTCCTAACCTTGATCTCACTTTACCTTCTTTAGTCTACCTATTTTTGGAAGCGTTTCCATCGAGTGGTGCCACCTTTTGCCCCTTCAGAGTTCCCTGGTTATCTAAATGCCAGTGCTCTGGGACAGGTCTTCACTGGTGGCTGGCTGCATTCAGGAGAGACTTCTGCGTCCAGAGGGATGGAGGGAGAATAAACAAGAGATTTGTAGATCAGGAGCAGGAGATACTGATGAAAAAAGAGAAGGGAGGGAAATTTAATTCCAAACAAGACAAGAGGAATCACCATGTTAAAGCCAAGAGCCTATTCTTCATGCTGCTACATTCTGGTCTGAATCTGGCCCTGAAGTGCCATCAGTGTCTGGTTTTTTTCTCTGAAGAAAATTCCTTTCAGAAATGTTGAGCCTCAGCCTAATACAATTAGGATTCAGGGTAGCTAAGTGGGCAGGATGTAAGGAGGGGGAGCCACAGCCCGTCTGTGTGTGTGTCTGTCAGATTCAGTAACCAGTGTAAGGGTTAAAATCTGTTTCACTTTATGAAATCCTGTGAACAGACCATCCTATCTCCTGTTACAGCTGTGACTGCAATTGCATGGCTCTTAGGAATCCTCTTTATTAAGGTTTTGTGGTAGGCTACAAAGTGCATGGTAGGGTGTGTTTTCCACTTGAACTAAGTAGTGTACTTGTGATTTATGAAAAAGTACTAAACGATAACACTGCATGTCTTAGGCAAACATACCAAACAGAAGGGACAAGATGATCCTGTCGATATCTGCTGTCCAGCAAGCCTGACACATCAGGGGCTGGACAGAAGAAGATGTTCTTAGAATTCGTTATGTTGAATATTATGTTCCAAAGAAAGTAAAAAGCTGGGGAAAATTGACTTCCCTGGCTGTGATGGTGTTCAGGAATTTTATTGGTCTCTTTTGCTGTAAAGAGAGAGATTGAGATACAGGAGTATTGCGAAGATACATCAAAGCTTTTCCACTTGAATTGTTGCAGCTTCAGAAATTCTCCGGTTTGGTAATTCACATCTGATTAATTGGGTTCTAAATCTCTTCAATCAATACCTAGAGAATTTGGCCAGCCCAGCCAACAGCCTTTTATTCCTGTTAGCGGCCAGCAGCAGATACTGTTCCCAACCATTGCACACCCACGTGTGCAGCCACGGCCACAGGGCAGCTGTGCAACGCCCGTGTGGTGAGTCCCAGTCCCGGTATGTTACTGGGGATCTCAGTCTCCACCACTCTGAAAGGGCAACCTCTAGAACTGCCTCCTGGGCTGCCTCTCTCCACACATGGAGTGACACATTTTACTGTGTCTAGTGGCAATTTTGGGCATGAGGGGCCTTTAGTGGTCAAAATGACACCTTCTAATGATGCCCTGTGCCTGTAGGCCACGGTTTGCTGTTTGGGAAGAAGCCAAATCTGGTTTTAAGGATGGGTTTGGAGCACACCTCAAAATAAAATTTGGGCATATCTGTTACAAATTCAGGCTGCCATGCTATTGCAGCCTTGGCTATGCATGAGTGAAGGCTGATCTCTATGTTTGTACTAGCACATTATCCTCTTTGTCATCATGGTTATTAATCTTACATGTAATTCCTTAATGTCCTTACAGACACTTTGTTTTAATTTATGTGCACAGTCTGTAACATCACCATTTTAATCTGCTGCATATATTTTAATCCATTAGCTGATGACTTTGATAGCAGGACAGAAGAAAATAGGATTGGATCACAACAATTAGTGGTGAAAATGTCTCAGTGACATTCATATGAATTACTCAGTTTACTTCATAATCCACAAAGTTATAATCCTTTTATTATGTGACAAAGCCAATGCATTAGAGACCATGGGAAAGATAAGCTATATCTGAAATGCAAAGTTTTATTTGTATCATTGCTTTCCATCAGTATTGTTTAAAATCCATCCTAACTTTTTAACAGATCATAATACTTAATCTTTCTCCGTCCTTCCCTCAAGACAGTTACTTCAGTAGTAGATCTTTATATGCTATAAAATAGGCTTGCCAAATACAGGGTAATTATTAGCTTTTCAGGTCAAGTTACAGGTTCCCTTGTGTGTATATTTTTCATTCTTGTCTGAGGACAGACAGGCTAATGGATCACTGTACTGCAGGGGAAGAATTATTTAGACAGCGTTTCATACACTTGCCAGTATCAGAATGACCCAAAACTGCATTTACATTGCTATTGTGGTGATAACATTTTGCAATATAGTGGATGTGGAATACAATTTCTCAGTGGTTTCGTGCGCTTATAGGGCATACTAATGGCAAAATCTCTTGCTAAGTGCTTTCTTTTGGATATATAAAAGATTAATTTGGGTGGACTAGAATATAGTGAGCTAAACTATACCACTGTTGTATTCAATACTCAACTGCAGGATCTGCATAAGGCTTTTACTCATATTTATTACTGGCAGAAAAATAAAATTAAAATTTGGTACCTAGTCAAACATTTATTTTTAAATATCATGTGGCTTAGCAAGTCTCTATTGAGCATCTGAGCTCTCATAAGCAGTGATGTGCATACTTTCAGTCTAATTAAAAAATATAAAGCATTAATTCAAGCTATGTCTATTCTTCTGTCCACATACTGACTCCCATTAACCATTCTGTTACCCTGGTTTTTACAAAGGTGTATTTGTTTTGCCATCCCCAAAACCTTAAAAATGGTACTTCTGCTTTCAGGTTAAAAGACTAATTTTCAGTTTGTGATGCTTCAATGTCTAATAAAAGTCTTACTGCATCCAACACAGGAAAAACCAAAGAAACTTCATCCTCTACCAACATGGGAGAAGTTCTTTTGTTGGTAGGAGGTTTGTTATGTCCTTTCACTACCAGGCTGAGGTGGGAACAGTCAGTGAAGAGCACAACTCCTTCAGAAGCTCGAGTACTCTCAGTTCCACTCACAGCCTTAAATCCACACCCTTCTGCAAATAAACATATAACCTCTCTCATAAACAACTAAACCCAGCAGCCTGGGTGAGCACAGATGAAAGTCACACAAGTAGCTACAGCGGGCAGAGAGACTTTAGGTGGTGAAAGTCAAATATTTGAAGAATTTGCTGTTACAATTAAAAATTACGGAGAAAACTGCTCACTGGCTCACACTTCCCGGACCTGTCCAGTGGTGATGCAGTGGTACGTTTTTGCTTACTTTATAGTGTTTGAACATGCTTTTCTAAAGCTCTGTATCCTGTGCTTTCCTTGCAGAAAATTACTCTCTCTGCAGTCCACCAAGCAGCTAAAATGGTTTGTAACAGCCCACATCGATGGCAGCTATTAAGACATTACTCATTTCTTTCCCCCTTCACTACTTCATACAGTAAATTGCACAGCTATTGACTTCATGCAGACAGCACTTTTAGGGAAATGGAAATGCTTAGAGACGATTTCCTTGGGGGGCTTTTTTCCCTGGCCATGGGAGGTTAATCTCAGATGGCTGAAGTACAGTATCCTGATGGAAAAGCTCTCTGCTTCAGATATCAAAATAAGCACCCTCAATGCAAGTAAATGACTACATGACAAATCACAAGGATGTATCTCAGTTTCAATTTGTTGTAAATGTTTGACTCCTGAGTTTAAAATGAATCCCTGCAGCTACTCCCCTGACAGAAACGGTTCTGTCAGCACCATATTAGACTTCATATCTGAGCTGGACAGAAATGGAATAAGCCTGCTAAAAAGCAGGTGGTAGGAGAACTGAGGCACTTGGCAACTGATGCAGATAGAAGAAAAAGTGAGGCTCAGTGGATGGTATTAGAAAAAATTCTTTACTGTGAGGGTGGAGATGCACTGGAACACATTGTCCAGAGAAGCTGTTGATGCCCCGTCCTGGAAGTGTTCAAGGTTGGATGGGGCACTGAACAACTTGGTCTAGTGGTAGGTGCCCCTGCCCATGACAGGGGATTGGAACTGGATGATCTTTGGAGTCCTTTCCAACCGCAGAGCGTTCTATGATTCTATGTTCGGAATATTCTTAGAATTACAGGAGGTCAAGGAGACCAAACGAGTCACAAAAGATGGTCCAGAGGTTCAGTTTCCCTGTATGCTGTTTCAGCTTTAGGGCCAAAACCTTCTGGATCCAATCCACAGCCTTGAAGAAGGCAAGGAAAACTCTACCTTGATACTTTTGCAGTGCAAGTGTATCTGTGTTGTCTTGGAAATATCCACTTTATTTACAGTTTCCACAGTCCTTGCTGAGGATTACTGCAGATGCTGTGACAAATTGATAAAAATTGTGGGTGGAGCCCTGCAGTGGGAAAGTTCAGGTTGCTTGGCATATTTATTGAAGATATATCTGTTGTCTGTAGCAGCTGAATCCTTACTAATTGCATTCAGATTTTAATTGTACCAAATCTCCCTAATTACTCATCCAGTGGGGTAATCATAAAGGCAAAAATGTGGAGGATCATATAGATATGCAGATTATATCTACAATTGCATACAATCGTAGATTTTATGCTGACAAACCCAGGACACAGTGATTCAAAGGGCCATTTCAAAACGTTCAAAATTTTGCTTCTGAGCGTTTACTGACTCTGAAGCAATAAAAAACCATGACAAATTTTGATTACTCAGTAGGCATTGTTTTTGAGTAAGAAGTCCTTTTGTTCTGATTTTGTCCTCTTGAACAAGAGCAGCCATGCACAGAAATTCAGATTTGAAGCTGAAGATGGTACAATGCTTTTTTGCTGACATTTCTCCCTTGCAGAAAATTATAGCTGTCAAACTGTTAGGCCAAGCTGCACTTCAGAATATAAACAGGATTTTATCTCAGAACAAGTCAGTCCCTCTCTTGCCAGCTTCCTAATTTCCTGTGGTAGCAAATGCCTTCCTATACAGAGTTCTTCCTGGCTGGTTTTCAATCAGCCTTCTCTGGCTACCCAACTGTTTGTGCAATGAAGAGTCCTTCAGTCATTAGTGAGGGAAACCACTTCGTAAATAAAACAGACAAGGTTTAGTTCTTCTGAAAAGAAAAAAAAAAGTGGAGAAGGCAGCTGTTAATCAAAGTCAGACATGGAAAGTACTTTGTACACTGAAAAAAGTCAAAGCACTGTAATTGTCTCACCCAACAAGAGGATGCAGCAAAATATGTGATCAGCAGTGATCTGCAGTGTTGCATGAAAATTTACTACAGAGAGGCAAGAAGAAGAAGTGGAATAGACTGGACTTAAACCACAGAATGCTGATTTGTTGTGTGTTATTAGTGAAGTGGGAATTAAGCCTTCCTTGTTATTTTAAAATCTTGTTTCTTTCCAGAAGAAAATGACAGAGATGTTAGACTTTTAATCTATGTCTGTTGTTTGTTGTTGGGTTTCTATACCATTCTGAAACAGGAAATTTCTTCACAGGGGTAGCTTTTCGTTCTTCAGAAGAAAAAAAACTACCTAATTTCCTCTTCTCTGTCGTGTTACAACTATTTCTCGTTCTCCTTCCAGATACCCTCGTATTCAGCTCCCTTTTTCTGCAGAACACAGGGGAACAGCTTGGCCATCACAAGAGGGAAAATACACTCCACATACCCAAGCTCATGTGACAGGCTTCCATGTTGCCACTTGTGTGTTTTCCGTAGTAATTCAGACTTTTTCACACCTGAAGGGGGGCCAGACACCTAGTGAAATGAAGAAATAAAGAAACAGAGAAACAACTACGTGAGGCCAACTGGGACACATCAGATTAACTTTTCCATGAGTCTGGAAAATGATGCTGACGTTGCTTTTCCTAGGAGCACGGAAAGAAACTCCGACCTGAAAATAGCAGTTCAGTGGGTGCATCGGCTGGCTGTTTATGATTGAGCTATATGTGTCAGATGGCAACAGGTAAAAGCACAGTTTATTTCTCTGGTGATGCAAGGACAATGTTTTCGTAACAGTGGAGCACCCACAGGTCAGCACAGCCCTCCTTGATCTGTGATCATTTGTTCTGTCTCTCACTAAGCTCATTGCCTCCGGAGTCCATGCCTGTGTAGAACACAGTCTTTTACTTCTCTCTGTTTATACGTGTACAACACAAAAAGTAAAAGGGCCTTCTGAACGAGAGGAATTGACTGAAAATGTGTTATCTTTCCTGTCTGAGCTGTGATGTGGTTGTTTCGTGCAGAGTGGTCAAGGTCCCCTTTGCTGATAGCAGTGAGCTGACCTTGCTTCTTCAGGGAAATTACTCACAGAGATTTCTAAACACAGAGGAAAATTAGAAACTTTCTAGTCTAAGGTGACTTCCTTGTCTGGAACTTTTGTAACATCTAAAACCAGACACCAGTTTCCCATGATTTCATGCGGACGTAGATTTCTCTTCTGCCCCTTTCCCACAGCCCTCAGAACTTATCCTTCCCACATTTGCAGGAGAAGAGTGGGAGACAGAGATCTGGAACCCTACATGACCTGATATAGGGAGCACTTGGAGTTTTTTAAGCAAATAATAACTGAGACTCTTGCATGGCATAAACTGCAGACTTTCCCTCTGTAATTCCACCCATAGATGAAAGTAATCTTATCTCCTAAGCAAGAGAACCATGTTGGAATCCAACAAATTTCAGTTATATTGAAATGTATCTTTCAGAAGCCATCATATCACAGTTTGAGGATTGAGCGAATATTTCCTCTCATTTGGTATCTGTACTTGCCTCACTAAAGAGTTGCTACTTCTCATTTGTATTTTAGCTTCTGTCTACTGGATGTTTTTACAACCTGTGTTCATCTAAAGAACTTTTAAAGCTGTCTGGTTTGTGTACAGGTTCCTACAGGCATTGGCTGAGGCCTCTTGTTCTGACGGACTACGTCTACCAGACGGTGAGGCGGTAAGTGAGCGTGTAGAAGGACAGAGAGGCAGAGCTAGAAATTATTTAGTACCAGCACACTGAAAGGTCTCCTTCTCCTCCAGCCAGGCTCATCTGCCTCCCCCTCAATGCCCTTAAGAAAGCCAAAAGTCATGGACATGGATTTCCAGAGGTCAGACCAGGTTGCTCCAGTTCGCTATCCATGTAGTACTGAAGATAGGCCTGAACCCTAGAAAAGTTGGATCCAGAAGAAAAGTACAATGTTCATTAAAATCAGCTTTGATTTGACTGGGGCTTCTCTGTTTTAGTGCTGATCCATTTCACCTGTCTTCTGAGTGGGATAAATTGCAGTAGGATTTCCTTGCCACCATCTTTGAACCTAATAGTTAAGGCTGGTTGGATGGCTGAATAATTTACTTGATGAATTTCATGCCATTTTTGAAAAACTAATCTCTGAAAGTTGTTTTCACTTTCCATATAGCTCTGCAAGATAAGTGTTAGAGGAGTTCCTGACAAATTTCTTGGAAGCAAAAGCAATTACTGTTAGCAAACAGCCTTCAAGGAAACATATGCTCATCCATTTTAGTCCTGCCTGTGTTGCATATCTAAAATTATAATGTATTTTCACAGGAGAAGAACCTACACTGTTAAATCAGCCAGTGGACTGTAACAGGATGGTGCCAACCAAGAAAATTTGTTTTTTAAAAAGTGGACACCTCTGGCTCTTCTGAAGATAATTGGTTTGATAGTTTGAGACAAGTCATGCGGCTCTTCTGGGGAGAAACGTGTGTCAAATAAAATGCCAGTCTGAATAGTTTAAGAATGAATTCTCCTCCCATGGACTCATCAATATTCATCTTACATCAATGGTTTAAAACCTGCTTTAACTAAATGGGGATCTCAGAGAATTATTGCCTGTTTCCTTAAGACTGCATGAAATTTAATGCATCCATGGAGAGAAACTTAGTGTCTCCATCTCCACAGCATCAGGCCAGTGTTTCCATCCTCCTAGCAAGACAGGTAGTTTCCTCAGCAGAGGATTATTTTTGAGTAGTAGTGAAGAATAGAAGCACAAACATCTGAAGTTTTCAACAACAAAGAGAAGAACACCTGGGAACAGCAGTGTGGGAAAGAAGGAAAACAGACTATTTTATTCCCAGCAGTATGGTATCTCCCACATGTCCTGATACTTCATTTATTCCAGTTCCAGAATAAAAACAAGTAGTGGGATTTCCAAGGCAATTATTAGTGGTTTTTATCCTGCATATCCACCTCGTAGTGCGTGGAAACGATAGTTTCTCTGCTTCTTTCATGACTCTTCTCGTTACTCCTCTCATAAATTGGTGTTCTCCTTCTCCTCTGCCATTAATTACTTATGTACTTATGTAGTTACAGACAGTAGTCTCTGTAGTCTTAGCACAAATCCTGTAGCAATGTCATGGTAAATAGTGGGATAAAATTCTGGTTTTCTGCGATCCAGGTCAGGTAATTTGCCTGTATTATTCACCGGTATCATTTCCTATCAGTCCACTTTAAGTTTGGTTTCGTTCATATAGTGACAGGGGTTCTTTGTTTCTTGCTTTCATTTCAGGGTTAAAGCCACTGATTTATGACCATATGTTAATTTAATGCAGAACTGGTGTTCAAACTGCAGATTTAACACAGGATTTTCTCATATCCACATGATTTCTTCACTTCCAGAAATGAATATTGCTTCTTTTAAGAATACGCTGTAACTAGTACAAGCAGGCAGTGTTCCTAATTGCTTCAAAAGCCAGTAACAACAAGATGATATCATGTTGTGTTAAGAAGCGGTAGAGCAATTCCCAGGAAAATGTTTTTCTTCCAATTCATTTAGGTGCTTATCGTCTTTTCATCTGTGTCTCCTCTCATATCTTTTAGCAAAACAGCTATACCAAGCATATGACAGGAATTTTCATCTTCTCAGGAGAAGTACTGAGAGGATTGGATGGTAGGACAATAGAAAAGACTGGCAACAGAGAGGCTATGGATGCCCCGCCCCTGGAATTGTTCAAGTCCAGGTTGGATGGAGCTCTGAGCGACCTGGTCTGGTAAAATGCGTCCATGTCCATAGTAGGAGGGGTGTAACAAGGTGATCTTTAAGGTGATCTTCCAACCCAAGTCATGTTGTGATTCTGTGTTTCTAAGATATGGACACAGGCAGTATTTGTTTACACCTAGAAAAAGAGGTATTTTCAAGTATTTTTTTCCCCTAATAAAAGGATTTCTTTCCTAGCTGGGATCTGTCACTCTCCCTCCTAATGACTCGAGTTACAAATGTATCTCCTTTCATGAGACTACCCTGGATAGCCAAACACTGCGAAATGTAGAAGACTGGGACACAGTTCTGGATAGCAAGTTTTCCCAGACTTTTCAAGCCAAGGTATTTGCAGGAGGCTAATTGGTGGTTTCTGTGAACCATCATGTGAGACATTTCCTAAAGCTGCAGTAATGCTCCTTCAGCCCTGGAGCACAAATAATATAACGTGACTGTGTGAGTGATCAGAATCCAGCAGTGTATCCTGAATGGCTCATCCATGAATAGATTCATAACAGAAACACAATTTAATTTCATACACATCCAGACATATAATTCCTATATGAAATTAAATATGTAGATAGTGCTATGGAAGAAGAACATGAGATTACCTGGTGTAAGCATCCTTTACTGTTCATTCTTTTCTCACATGTAGTAAAATCTGAAGCAAATTAGGACCTGAAACACAAGCTGTTTTTATCATGCCTTAAGCAGAAGACTATCCTTTTTTTTCATGTATGGTAAAAACCATGTCATTAACCACTTATTCTCACCCACAAAAGAGCAAGGAAAATTCTTCAGGGATTTCAAGGGAGTCAAGAAGAAGATGTAAGTAATATTTCTTGAGCTGAAGGATTATTTTATAATAATGTGGCTGAGACAAAGTCTCTTCTAGGAAGTGGGTTTTGTCTGCAAAGAATTTATTTTCAGTAAAAGGAAATGAGTGCAGAGGCAGCAGCACTGCCAGGGCTACTACTTAGTGAGTTTAATTCTCTTTGACCCCAGCAATACCACTTCTTCCCTTGACAGTCTGCAGATTAAAACAAACGTGCAAAAGAGCAACAGAAGCAATTAAGTCAGATTTCCTACAGATTTGTGTGCTACATTGCCTCTTCCTCCACTGCCACAACCGTCTCAGCTAGGCATTCCTGTTTCAAACAGTTTTATCAAAGACCATGGAATCATGGAATGGTTTGGGTTGGAAGGGACCTCAAAGATCATCTAAGACTAGGATGATGGTGTGAGCGTTGTTTGTGCACCTTCTCTGTTGAATTGGCCACTTCAAATAAAACAGAAAGCATTTGTTAGCTATAAATGCTCATTAGCAGTGAGCTGGAACTACATATGCTTAATGAGTTGGCAACCTGCTGTTGTGAAATACCTCTTTGGGCCTTGCTCCTGTGTCTCTTCACAGAGCAGCCTGTTTGCAGGATTTGTAACTAGGAGTACTCTTGTGACATGAGGCATCATTCAGACTGCATGACACGAAGTTTGTGCCACAACATTTGTCAAAGACATGGCTGAGGACTTTTTGTGCCCTTAGTGAGTGGTCACTTCTCGGTCATCCTACGATAATGTCCCGTTTTTAAGTAACTACCTGTATGATCTTCTTGGGAGTGAAGGAACTATCAAGGGTAAAATATAAAGAAGCTTCACTGTGTTGTTCAAATGTTCCCTAGCGCAGTGGGAAGGCCTTGCTGGAATTATCTGACACAACATACTTTTTTCTGAAAGAGATCGTAGAATCAGAGAATGACCTGGGTTAGAGGGGACCTTAAAGATCAGCTACTTCCAACCCCCCTGCCATGGGCAGGGAAACTTTCCACCAGACCCAGAGCCCCACCCAGCGTGGCCTTGAACACTTCCAGGGATGGGGCATCCACAGCTTCTCTGGGCAACCTGTTTGGGTGCCTTTACACCAAATAATTTCTTCCTAATATCTAATCTAAACTTAGAGACATCCCTATCTGGACCGTTTCCCAAGTTCCCCTTCTGGTCAGCAAAGACAAATGAGCATTTCTAGGGCACAATATATCTTCGTCTGTTGTCAACTTCTGAATTAAGTGAGCAGCATCCTTAAACGCCTGTGTCTGTCCACGGACAAAGTCAGCTGAGAGCTACTATGCTGGATTTCCTCGGTACAAACCTTGTAGGCTGGCTCTCAGTTATCACAGAGGGAGCTTTAGTGTCCCCTCAGGTGGACACTAAAGTTGGGCAAGGTGAACCTCAGTGCACTGGGCTGTTTGTTCCCGTGCTTTCAGAAGAATTTGCAAACTGTGTTGTCTGCTTTTCTCATATGCTTTGTTTTCTTCTCAGCTTGGCCTCGCTTTAGCTTAAAATGATATTTGGGTGACTGATTTTTACCAAATAAATGCATCCTTACTGGGACATTGAAAACAATTTGCAAGAGAATGAAGGACAGAATTATCCTTTGGGTTAGTGAAGATTGAACTCTGTAAAACATTAGAAATATGACAAGCACTTATAAGAAGTTTCAGACTACTTTTTTTTCCTTTCTCTTCTCCCCACTTAATTATTTTGTCAGGGTTTTATTCTGTGTCCTACCAGATCAATGCTACATCCAGCTAAAATACACAGAGCTCTCTATAAGCAGAAGTCGGGGAAAGGGAAGGGAGCAAGGACTGCAAAGCTCTCACCTTGTTGTTATCAAAACAAGCTTCTATCTCCCAAATTAGCCTCCCAAATTGAACTTAGTCTGCCTGTGAAAAGACGTAACATGTTGCCATTAACCACTGCTTTGAAGTGAATAACACATGATCTTCCGCAATGGCTTTTGGCTCCAGATTGCAGAGGAGGTCTGTGCCCATATCCTCACTTCACCTCTGCTGTGCAAACAGAGGGAAGGCCACAGTCACCCAGCAATTGCTGAGTCAAGAATTGAACTCGGGATCGCCGAGCATTAGTCCAATATAAAATCCACACACAGCATGATGAAACACAGCCTATAGGAAAAGCGCTGTTATTTTGCTCAGGGCTCACACAGGAGAGAATCTGAATTAATTCTTTCAATGCTGAGGGGTTTTCCTGCTGAAACCTTTGTCTCTGCAGGAGACAGATAGACGTGAAATGGAAATGTCCTCAACTTCTCTGACAGTCACTGGATGCCTCAAAGCACAAACAATGAGGTTCAGTGTCGATGAGCAAATCTGCTGTGTGGGCAGCCAGGGAATATTTCTGAGGGGTAAAACAGATACCTCAGAAAATCAATAAGCCTTAGGGTAGGAGTAACCATGGCAAGACAATGTGTTTGCAAAAGCCCAGCCTCCATGGTTTCTGCCAGCGGGCTCAAGTGGGAGAAAACTGACTGTCATTCACACCTAATCCCATTAGCTGAGCTCCTGCTTTCTGAGAGTACTTCTCAGAGTCAGGTACCTCGGGAAGCAATGATGCCATGCAGAGTGTCGGGTGATCAGCAGCATATTTTATACATGTTTATGCTTTCGGATGCCAGACGGAATAATTCAGCCGGTCTGGTCCTCATTTGGCTCATTTGTTAATGGCATCAGTCAATAACACTAGCCCAACTCAAGTTAGTTGAGAAGAAAGCTTTGCACAGGACATGGATGAAATTAGACATTCAGGTAGAAATAATACAAGATAATTTATGATTTAAATACATATTCTGTCATTAATCTGTTAGCTCTCTGTCATAGTTACTCTGGTGCATGTCTGGTCATCTCTTGGTGCCTGAACTGCTGTCAATGAAAAAGACACTTATCCTCTTTCTGGAGGAAGAAATAGGCCCTGTATGGAGGGAGGCCACAATTCAGTACTAAAAGCTTTGGGGAATTGGATACACTCTTCTTAGGTCAGAGCAGACCTGCTAAGCATGGTGCCAGTATCAAGGGTAGTAAGAAACTTTTGACAAAAATAATGAAATGTCTGTTAGAATTAGAATTATTTTTAACCAAACAGTAGCAAAATGGTTCTTAGAGGAAAAATGTTAATACCAGTGTCCCCAAAACTGAGGCAGTCTGTAGATTACTTGAGTTTGCCTGAGCCCCCTTTCCTCTTTCAAATAGCGGATGAAGGAGAAACCAGGGTGTATTAGTACTACTGCTCAAACATGTGAACCAAAAGATTCTGTAAATTCTGTAAACCAAAAAACGCTGTAAACAAAGGATTTCAATTCTTATGTTCAAAACACATGGTGGAGGTTGTCCTGTGGGGCTGAAATGTGCTTTTTTGCTCCACAATTTTCTTTGAAAATTTTAATGCTGCCTCAAATTGAAACATTGAATTCTGCTCTGCTTGGGGAAGAATGTAGTGTTTATGCCTCTGGGGGTCCTGAAGAAAAATTGGTTGAGTAGGCCTTACATTACTTTGCAGCAACTGGTGCTGATGTGATTATATTGACATGACAGAAGTCTAAGAAATATGACCCACCACAAGTATATTGACTTTGGAATCACTTCTCCCAACTTTTTTACATGGTGGGGTCTTTCTTCAATTTTCTACCTACAAAGTCCCTATGTTTCAATCCAAACACCTCTAAGCTTTTGAGCACAGCTTCACAGTCCACCCTGGAAGATAGCTTAGGATAAGCTGGATTTACAAGTAAATTCACAGCAATTTATCCAAATAGGCAAGACTATTGCAGGCCCAGAAAGTGACAGGTTTCAAGGCTCCATTAGGCCTCCAAGCCCAGGTTTCTGACTGCCCCAGTCCACCCCAGGTGGCTGGCTGGCACAAGTTTATGTAGTGTTGCATCCCCAGATCGCTTCCTTATAAAAAAAAAAAAAATAATCTCTTCAATGAATTGGCTCATCATCCTTATGTGTAAGTAATACCTTCTCTTCCTTCACTTTGTTATTCACTCATACTGCTACATCCAAACTGCAGCCAAACTTTTGGTTACTAAACTGGAGATATAATTCCCCTCAGCAGTAGTAAGATAAACATACAGTGCTGCAGAATGCCTGAGCGTTCATTTCTGCACACCTGATCCTGGAGAATTGATGCTTGCTCAACTAGTTGTTACAGCTGCAGAGTTCATACACTTAAAAGATGTCTTTTTTTCCAAATAAACAGTTATGGGCATAGGTAATACGGTTTTATATGTTCTAGTTATAGGATGCATACACAATTATTCATCACAAGGTCTCTGTTCTCCTTCCACAGCTTTTGAGATGATTGTCCTCATAGCATGATCAATGGCTTCACTGACACAATCTAGCCATGCACAGCTCTTTGCTACAGGGTTGTTTTGTTAGGCCCTCAGTCTGGTGCCTCTCGTAGTTGTATTCCTGTAATGATGAGCACTCAGCCACCCAAAATGTCTGTTTATAGCCCTGGGGCTGCCAACTTCATCCTGTACCTGGATTCTCAAAACCTTTCCTATTCTCTTGTGAGAGGTCACTCTACACATTCTTATTTTAGGATCATTCATGGTTCAGCCTATATGATAATGGCCGGTTAGGAAATTTGTATAATCTTTTGTAAGTGTTTGTTATTATCACCTGTGGCAGCACCACCAGTACATTATCAAAATCACTTCACAACAACGTGTAATGTACTGCCACTCTTCCAAAGTGGCTGATACAGCTGGAATCACAGAATGGTTTGAGATGCAAGGGACCTTAAAGATCAACTAATTCCAACAGCCCTGCTATGGGCAGAGACACCTTCCACTAGACCAGACTGCTCAGAGCTCCATCCAAACTGGACTTGAACACTTCCAGGGATGGGGCATCCACAGCTTCTCTGGGTGACCTGTGCCAGTGCCTCACCACCCTCACAGTAAAAAATTTCTACCTAATAATTAATCTAAACTTACTCTCTTTCAGTTTGAAGCCATTCCCCTCTGTCCTGTCACCTTGTAAATAGTCCATCTCCATCTGTCTTGTAGGCTCCCTTCAGACACTTCAGGTTGCAATCAGGTCACCCTGAACCCTTCTCTTTTCCAGGCTTAACATATCCAATTCTCTCAAGCTTTCCTCATAGGAGAGGTACTTTATCCCTCTACTCATCTTGTTGGCTTCCTCTGGACTCACTCCAACTCTTACCAACCCATCACCTGTTTTTCTGCAGCTGCCTATTGAATTTCATGTTGCAGTGCTGCTTCTCCTATGTCTGTCCACCTGCTCATTTCTGAGCAGGGAGTTTGCAGAACTGCTGCAAAAGGCTTTCAGCTTCTGCACTGCTTCCTTTCACATCAGTCCATTTGTATGGCCTCCTTTTGCTTACATGTTTTTGCACATTATCCCACTTCCTATTTTCCACATCACATCTTTACTCTTTTTTCCCCCCTCATTTTCTTTCCCTTTTGAGCAACCACCCTGATTACTAAAACAGTAATTTGTTTCAGAGAATGTGCAGTCCTTGCTGCTGGCTGTGTGATCGGGGTATTTGTTTCTCTAATTTAAAAAAATCACTGCTCTCTCACACAGGGAACGACAGGCTGTACACTTGTTTCTGCACAAGGTAAAATGAAGGTTGCAACGAGCGTGTTGAAGGTGTAGCTGTGCTATGTGGGCAAGCTGCCAATATTTCCTGCTCAGGAATCAATATTTTTTGATTCCTTTTAGTTCACTTTGTAATCAGTCTGAGTAAGCAAAAAGTGTTTCTTCTGAGGGCCCACGGTCAACAAGAATCACTAAAGTATTATCTCCATGTAGTGCTTCTGCAGAAAAAATGTGGATGGAAGGTGACCTTTTCCATACTTCCAAGGGCTGTAGGAAAATTATATGCTGAAGATATTGCTCTGATGAATATGAATATAAATTTTAATTTTCTTCTGACAAACCTCAATGGAAATTTCATCTGCTTTTGCCAGTGACCTGATAACTATCAAACAATTCTTCATATGAGCAAATCCTCCATCCATAGCTCTGCTCTGTGTGGCCATAGCCTTGGTCAGCAATTCATAGCTGGTATCACAGACTGATGGCATCCTGAAAGGGGTTCTCAAATTCACTGTCAGCCCAGCATGGCTGGTTCGGTGTCTGCAGCTCAGGGATGAGCTGTGCAAGTTGTACCACAGAGTGGACAGAGTTGTGATGCCCATTTACCTACTCTGAGGGCACCAGAAGGCATTGCCCTTCCAAAAAACTTTCCAAGGTGAGAGCCAGGGAGGGAAATGTCTCTTTAGCCACCAGGGTATCTCCAGGATGCTCTGACTTACGGAATTGGATTACTGTAGAAGGAGTGCTTCTCTGATTGCTTTCAATGCCCTTTGCAAGGCCGAGCAATGCACATTGCAGGTGCTTCTCTCGAAATGTGCATCAAAGGAAAAGCCATCTCAGTTCAGAGGGCAGGTATGTACAGTAGCTCAAAAGGAAAAAAAGAGGTATTAACCTTTTAATGACAATCTATCCTTGAGATGACTGCTAAACCTATCAGTTTACAGCTGCACGTGGGGCTGACTGGGAGGTTGTTTGACTCGAATGCAAAAAACTCAAATGTTCCCCAAAATGTTTTGCTTGGGCAGTGAATAGATAAAGGCGAGGAGAAGGACTTTCTTTGCTCTTCATTTGACAGTGGCCCTTTTCACAATAACAGATTACAGAATCAATCCTTGGCCTCAAGAAAACTACTGTGATATTTCCCCAAAATAAAAAATAAAAATAATTTAAAAAAAAAAAAACACCAAAAAAAACCCAAAAAACACCACAGGTTGAGCTAAATTTTTGCCAGAAAAATAAATGCTTTTTATGTTCATAAATTACGTATTAGTGTTGTTTTAGTTGGTTTGATAATTACAACAGGAAATAGTCCCCTCTATAATTTTGACTTTGCTGGTTTTTTTAAATGGAGGGAAATCTCACTGCACTTTAGTTAATGAGACTCATATGCCTGTGGTCATAAAGACAGCTAAATTGCCTGTATTGTTCCTTTCATCTCTCACTATAATGTCACCATCACTGTCACTTACAAAATTTTACATAATGCACAGCTACCTGAAACAGCTGTATAAATAGATATTTTAACCACTGCAGGGCTAATTCCTCCCTGCTGTGATTCCTTTGCTCGCAATGACTTACCTCCAGAAGGGATTTTGCATGAATAATAACACAGCTGACATTTGTGCCCACAAGTGCTCCATCTACTTACAGAGCTGATGTCTCAATTAGGAATTTCTAGCAGGTCAACCAAACAGGAGTACATGAAAACAGACAGAGTAAATTATCCATGTTGTTAGACCCAGCTGTTGGAGCTCTAGGTGGAGGACTTAGCTGCATGTATTTTGGTAATGTTAATGGGAAGCACACATTTGTCTTCCATCATATCACTGACACTGCATTCCCCTATGGCAGGGGCCGAGCACACCTCAGAATTTTTATTTTCATGGCATTTTGCAAGCCCTCTGAGCATGTTGCCTGCTGCCAGCGTTCCTCTTGCCCACCTCTGACCGCTCTCTTTTCCTTATACATCTCCCAAACCCTCTGCCAGCTTTATACCCTCTGCCATTTATGTGCCACAGCTGCACACAGCAGCTCCAATCGCAACTGGAATACTACAGCATCAACCACTGCACACATAATAAAGATAACAACCTCAAAAAGTACCACGTAAGTAGAGAGAACTTACAGGAGAGGCAAGGATTGATGGCAAATCCAGATTTGCTGTGCTTTAATGTAATCTATCTGATTAGGCTAGTTCTTCCTCTGAGGCATAGTTTCCCCCTGGTCATTCTCCTCTCCCAGGTACTTCTGGTCTGGTTTCATGTTCTTCTCTCTGCACACATCCTCTGCCAGTAACACTTTTATTCAGTTGTTATTCTAACATATTTTTTCTTTCCTTTCTGTACCTTTCCCCAACACCTCCATTATCATCACGATGCTTTCTTCAGTTTTATCAGTCAAATGAGGATATCCTCCCCTCATTCCTAGTCTCCGTTATGTCTCAGTCCTAAGAAAAAAATAGGTAGGCAGATACCCATAATACATTTTAAAACATTATTCGATGGGGTTAGGAAAATCTGGTAACTTTCCCTTGCTGGAATTCAGCACTGGCACATTTTGGGTAACTGGAGCTTGGGTCAATTTTCTCCTGTCCGGGAGAAACATTTGCCCTTTCAGAAGGAATTTTCTCCTCATTTGCCTGAACACAAAACAACACTGGTGGCAGTGGGGGGACAGAAAACTAAGAACAAGAAACAGGCTGTGAGTTGGGATTTAGTAATTGTGCCTTGTTTTAAGGAGTAATGGGTCAGTTCCAAAACCTTTGGTTGGTCAAATCAATAATGAAGTCAAAAAAACCAACAGACTAAGTCATGGGATGCTTATAGTAAGAGCCACAAACACTGACCAGCATACATTAGCTTTATCATCTTATGTGAAAGTGGGTCTTGCCAAAGTGTCTGTCCAATAATTGCTTCAAAGCACCACTGTAAATGCATTCTGATTGCTGCACTGGTTATTCTGTATTTGCAAAGTTGGCTTTGCCTTGGGTGTACTAGAGAAGTGAGTGGGAACATTATGATGGGCAGAGGGAAAAAACACCAGGGTTAGAATTATATCTCTACTTTTTTTTTCTTTTTTTCTTTTAATTATTACTCAAACCTCAGTGGTTGAATTCTTTCCTGAAAGAGCTATTAGAAGCTTTGAATGATTTCTAATGGGAATAAGAAGTGTGAGGGTGGTGAGGCACTGGAGCAGGTTGCCCAGAGAAGCTGTGGATTCCCCATCCCTGGAAGTGCTCAAGGCCAGGTTGGATGAGGCTCTGAGAAACCTGGGCTAGTGGAAGGTGTCCCTGCCCACAGCAGGGCATTGCAACTGGATGAGCTTTAAAGTTTCTTCCAACCCAAACCATTCTATGGTTCTATAGTGATGTGGGAAGAGAATTAAGCTCATTGGGACTGAGCATGTCAAGGACCGGACAGCCTGAGTCAGCTAATTATAGGGGATGGTCTCTAAATAAAGGAAGAACAGATCTGTATTTACATTGGACCAAATGAATATGAGGGCCTTTCTTTTGATTTCAATAGGCTTTAGAAGATGCCTCTGCTTTGGAAATCTGCCTAGTGCAGTGGATCAGTTGGCTTTTCAAAAAGCTTTTGTTGCATTTCAGAGAAGCAAGAAAACAAGTGAAGCCCCCTGAAAACAAACAAACAAAAATTAATAGCGAAATAACCTTCCAGAGCAGGGAATCTGGATTTCTGAGTCTGATCATGCTGTGGTGTCACTTGGTCTATTATGGGAGAATCAGTAACTCAGATATTTGTATTTTTGCTTTTCAATATTTAACACTGTTTTTTAGCTTCTTTTTCAAACATACCCACTTACCCAATATGAACATTTTTCTCTTAGTCCCCTGTAATTGCCAACTAGGGCAACTGTCCTAATCTTGCATTGATGTGTGACGTTTCACTTGTAAGGAGACTAATCTAAGCCCGCCAGACTCTGCATCTAAAAGCATTTGTAGCTGTCAAATCTAATGCAAGTCAAGTGATTGATCTTCTATGTAGCAGCTGCAGCATCCTCCAGAAAATAATTTAATATGCGATCTGTGGCAAATCCATTGAAATAATGTCTCTTAGATGCTCATTTTACTTCCCTTATTTCCTTTGGTTTGTTTAAACACAATGGGCCAAGAGAGGATAATAAGGTTATAGAAGCAGACGTGAGAGGAGAATTTGTCCCAGCAGGTGAACACTATTCCAAAGGAGAAGGAGTGGATTGGGCATTCAGAGAATCTCACCTATTTTGAGGATTTTGTGTTCCCCCTAGTCCCAAACTGTGCATATTTTCCTGACAATGTTTTGGCTGTTTGTCTCGTGCTTAATAAATGCTGCAAATGCTTGTATTATCAGTGGCTTCAGTGCTCCTGGAACTCCTGAAGAGATCACTAGTAAAAATACCTTGTTCTTTGTCTTGTCATGCGGCTGCTCTCAGTTTTGGTTTAATAAAATACCAAACATAGCAAATCATCTGTCAGGTTGCAGGTGAATTTAAGACTTTCCTGTGGGTTGGTCTGGGCTACCTCCTGTGCATGCCAGAGCGTAGGTGATAAACTATAAATAAGCAGCCCAGATCACAGGACTGTATGAGACACAGGTCCTAAAAGTATCTTGTTCTTTTTGAGCACAAAATCATCCTCCCTATGACCCTGTGTCACAGGGGGGCATCATTACTATTAACAGCATATGACAAAAAGACATTTTAAAGATCAATTCTAAATGTTTCAAATCCTTCGTTCTCTTGAAGTTTCCTTGCGTATTAATGGCTTGTACAGCAAAGCTAACAAGCCAAAAATGGGGGCATTTAAATTAGGGGGTTCTCCACTATAATCTTTCCTCTTTAAAAAAAAAAAAA
>VXAY01001775.1:47035-97949 GCA_013399855.1 Oxyruncus cristatus
AAAAAACCACAACAAAAAACCACATTATTTGAATGTTTATTATTCTCCAGAGTTTTTATGACGGTCCCCAAATCTAAGACACTCACAATTTTCTTATTTTCTGCACATTTGAGGCATTACCAATATAGTGACACCCAAAAGGACTGAAGTTGTCTGGGTACATCTCTGCAACACGTTGAAGAATTTTTAAGGGGGTTTTGGTAAGGCTGTTTTTCATATGATTTGAATAGTTCAAAGGGCTACTTTGTGTTATCAAATCTAAATTGCACTTGGGTAACGTTGAGCATGATAAGTAGAAACCAGATAGAGCTGCTTCTGTCAGTATTGTCTGACAGGGTCATAAATGCTGTCAGGTCCAGATGCCTTCAACAATGCAAAACATCTTATAGAATAAAAATGGTATTGGTGTACTTCTGTTGGCAAAGGGCTCAGGAAAGGAACAGCTGGGAGAGAGAACTGCAGCTCACCAGAAAGAGAGGGTAGGAGAGAATAGGTATGGCTGAGGTTGATGTGGACATGAGAACGAGGGGAAAGCTACTGGTGGATCTTAAAGGGGGTTCTTGCGTGAGATGGTGGGGAGAGTTTCAGGTGTGAGAAAGGGACTGGAAGCATCTGCCCAAGGTAGGGGCATGGCTTAACCATTCTTTTCTCTTTCTCTGATAATCAGAAGCCTGGAGGTCTCCTGACTAGAAAGGGGGTGGACTGATTCCATTTCATAGCCCACAGCACACATGCTGCTATCTAGAGAAGCCCACAGCCTGTGTGTGCTGTGGCCTGATGTCTGGGGAAGACCTCCAGTGACTCTGGACCTGCTCATGGATAAATAGGCTGGGAGACTTAGTCCTGGGGTCTTGGACACCTCTTCGAGACCTCCAGACAAATAATAATTGTCTTGTATGTCTTTGGGTCTTGCACCTCTCATCACTTCCCTCACATGAGAAAGAACAAAAGGTCTTTAATCTTTCAGAGGTGTTGAGTGAAGGGAGAGAGCAGTAGCCAGCAGAAGGAGAGACGTAGCAGCTATTAAGTGCCTGATTTTATACCCTCTAATAACCCACTGGCTGTGATCTGCCTATACAGCAGCAGGGAGTGTCAGTCAGCAAAGATCAGCTCTTTTTCTTAATGTCTTTACTGCTGGTACTAATAGCTCAATAGCCCACACCAGCAAGGGAGCGGTGGAAGAAGTGCTGGAAGGAGGAAGAGAAGGAGAAGTGTGTGTTGAGGGGAGATTACTGTACAACAAAGGAAGAAGTGCCAGTTTTCCCCAGCTGGCTCCCAGGCTCCCTGCAGACCAGAGTCAGAAGCACATTCCCAGCAGAGGGTCTCTCCATGCAGACCCATCCTCCTTTTCCCCCCAGAGCAGACAAGGCCCTGTGAGTCCCCAAACACGTGTCAGATGGCTTGGGACAGGAGGGTTTGCTGCTCCTTGTGCTGCTCCACACCAAAACCTGAGACTGAGATGCTAAGTTAAAGTCTACTGATGTTCTCTAAGAGAACTACCTGCATCAGGTAGTCACAATAAATCTTGTCGGCCAGCTAAAAGGGCACCTTCAGGCCAGAGGGAGAACTTCACTTGCTCAACTCCAGAAGACAAACACACGTTTATGAAATTTAAACAGACCAGGTTTGTTATTCATATTATTTGGTATTTATTTGTTCATATTATTTGCTATCTAAAACCAGGATCATCACATCACAGAGCTCAAAACTGAGAGACTAGGAACTGCATTGAAGCCCTAGTGTTCACCGCACCTTAATTTATATGTTTATAAAAGAAGGAATGTCTATTACACTATTTGTTGCTGATCAGCAGAAATACACCTGAATGGTAGAACTGGCCTCTGACCACTAAGCAAATAAATACCATAAATCAAATTTAGTGGCCATTTAGAAATAATTCAAACCAATCACAATCCTACCTACTCATTTAAAGCCAAACAGGGCCACAATGCCCAACACAAAAGGTACACCTCTAGAGTTATGTTCCAAAAATTAATAAGCATTAATTCTGTATTAAGGTGCATGACACTGGCTGGCTGCACCATTTTTCTGCTGCACTTCTCTTTCACATTCCATCCAAAGAGAAGCCAAAGTAATCGAAAAATAGCTTGAAGATTTGAGAGTATCTTCATCAGATGAGAGTGATGTAGTCACTGCTTGTTGTGCTGCCTGATAATGAGGGCAGAACTGTGATGCTAAGACTTTCACTGTCAGCAGGATTAATCACTTTACAAGCTTAAAGAAAAGAAATAGACTTAATAACTTTGTAAAATGTTTGCACACATCATAAATATTCATTTGAAGAGCTCTCTGATTTTAAGAACAAAAGAAAATCCGGATTACATTTACATATATTCATTTCATACATTTGTGTATTCATTTCTACATTCTAAAGTCATGTCTTTCATATATGTGTGTGACTTCTGCATACACAATTCAGATAAGTCATGCACATACTTATTTTGTTTTACATTCAGCCATCAAGAATTGTTGCAAAGTCACATTTGTGCAGCTGGTAACATTTATTATTTTTATTTCTATCCTAAAAACTCTCTTTTTCCCTCAGTCAGATCAAGTTTTGAAAAATCCAGATCCTGCCATCCATGGATAAACATCCTAAGCCCACTAAACTCAACATTATTTCCTATTTTCTAAACACAGGACTGATCCTGGAGTTACATTCATGCAAGAAAGGAAGAAACATTTTTTAATTACGTATAAGGATTTGAGAGAAAATGTTGGGTACACCTGGAACATGAAGAAATGTGATTCTGTATTTTGATATATATATTTGTTGTCTGTGTTTTCTTTTAAGGGTCATTTTAGGAATTTGTCTGCAATCCCATATACAGAAATAAACTGCATGTTCTTTCTCTTCCATTAACTTTTTTTTTTATCCCTCAACCAGCCACATTTTCTTCTCTTTGTATAATAATAATAACAGAGCAGTACAAGTATAAGAAATAATGATCTGAAAATGCAGGAAATTGAGGGCAATTTTGTGAAAAGCAGCTGGAATTCTAGCCCTGTATTGCTCAATTTGCTCAATTTTGCATTTAACCTGTCGGTCTTCAAAAGCATTTGCTTTTCTTCAGAGAAGAATAGAATAGCGCGTGAAGTTATTACTCAGCTGACAGCATGAGAGGATTTTTAAGAAGTTTGCTGATTAAAGTGCATCTGAAGAAATTATGCACTCAGGAAGGTAATTAAGGCGTTGCTGTTTTGAATGGAAGTTACGGAAGCTGGCTAGCTGGGTGGAAGGCAGTGAGTCAACAAGGAGAGTAACAAAAGGAAGAACTAATAAGTAACCTCATATTACATCTTAATCTTTTTTTTTTTTTTTAATGGCAAGATAACTCTGGAGAAAGAGAGACAGCCAATGTAAAATATTAATCCTGGGGGCCCAAATGGCATCTAGGAGGTCTTAATGTGGATCCAGGAATTTAAAGACTGATGTGGGGTTTGGCCCAGCAGTCTCTAAAGGTTTTCAGCCTTTTATTTAATCTGGATTGGATCCTGATCTCTTAGTCATGTTAAGACAAGGAGAACTATTTCAGCTAAGTTACATCATGGGGTTTATGGTGTGGTTGCAAATAATACAGTATTCCTCAATTATATTCAGTTATATAAGGTCTTGGAGGCCTTACCCAACATTTTTAGAGCTGAAAATGATCATTAGTGGTGATGGGGAAGACACCTCCACTCCACATCAGTTAATCTTTTGGGTTTTCTGGTACTCTGCAGGAAAAAAAAAGTAGTGGATAGTGAAAACAAAACCTGACCTAGGTAGAACAGTAGTTGAATTTGGGGCGACTATTCTTATATTGCTTATTTAGGTGAAATTTTGCATTTAAGACTGACTCAGAAAGATATGATCTTGCAGTGGCAGTGATCCCATCAATATCTTAACTCCATTTATTTTACTGAGGTTTTACACTTACATTATCTTGCTCTCCACAGAACACTATATATATCAAGACAACATTCATCAGGTGAAAACACCTGCTTTGGATTTACACAAGTGAGGAGTGAGTTTTGACAGTGATCTTACCACTCAGTTCTGAAATACAGAGCCACAGAACAATCCAGGCAGAAAGGAAACTCATGAGAGCATCTATGTCCGTCCCTGCTCTGAGCACCTAAAATATCAGTTTAATCTAAACCTGCCATGGCACAACTTGAGGCCACTCCCCCTTGTCCTGTCAGTTCTTACCTGGGAGAAGAAACCGATACCCACCTTGCTACAACATCCTTTCAGATAGTTGTAGAAAGCAATAAGGTCCCTCCGGGCCTACTTTTCTCCAGGCTAAATAGCTCCAGGACCCCCAGCCGCTCCTCAAAGGACTTGTGCCCTTCAACAGCTCCATTGCCCTTCTTTGGACGTGCTCCAGCCTCTTTCTTTGGACACACTCCAGCAAGCACTTCCCAGGGTAGTGCATGGTCTGGAGCAATGGGTAGACTGGTGCAAGTCCCGATTACTGCACTGTGTTAGCCTAGAAGGATCCACATCACATCTGGGGTATCTGAGTGCAACAGCTTTTTAGCCCCTGGACCTGGACAACTGGCAGCCCACTCCCCACGGCGTTCTGCTGCCTAAACACACAGACATCCTCCCCCTTTGTCCCTGCTTTGTGTAAGTGTTATGATGGAAATAAATCCCAAAGAGGCTGGAACCCATTCAGTCTTCTGCACTGCATGTTGTAAGTCTTGGTTGTAATGCTTTCTCTTTGGATGATGGTGTGTATGGAAAATTCGGGTAAGATGAAGGATTTTAAGCCATTTATATTTCAGCACCTCCCAGAAAGGTGTAGAAAAAACAAGCCAGATTGATTCATGATTGTTCACATTTGAAAAAATCCCTTTTTCTAAGTTAGCAGTGAGACACATGTATAACAGTGATAATAATTAACTCCCAGGAAAGAAATGGCTGAAGTGACTTCTCTGTTCTTTTGAATGAAGACTTCAACTTGACTAGATGGAAAATATAACTGTGTGCCACAGGCTGTTGACATCTGGTCAGGTACAACTGGACGAAATTGTATGGTATGTTAGACTTTTGGTTAGACTACAGGAGCTATGGAGCTATTTGTACCTTTTAGTCTAAACCAAAATGATATCTCACATGAAGGGAAGAAAGAGTTATGAGCTGTGCTCCATCCCAGGAGATCTGGGCAGCTGTAAAACATCTGTTTTGAAAGCTTTCTTTAGAACCACAAAGAGGTGTTGGGTTTTTTTCCCTCTGTCCAATATTGAGTAAAACGCTGTGTAGCAGAGAATCCTGACTTGTTCTTCCCTTGTTCTGAACTACACCTAACTCTGTCAGGGAGGACAAGTGTGCAGTAAAAATTCCCTTTGCTGTATAAAACATCTATGCTTAAAAAGTTCATATAACACAAGAACATACTAAAAAAAAACCCCAAAACTCATAAGAACAGAGATGAAATATAAACTTTGCAGAATATTACACAGCCACTGAATGACACAAAATCAGAGGATTGGCATGAAACACGTGTTTCACTTATCCAGTGTGTATCTGGCCTGTGTTTCAATTGCTGTTCCTGTTCCAAATAACACAAAGCTGTTACAAATACCAGACAGGTAAGTTCTGTTTGGACTTTGGAATTAATTTGTTTTCCCAGGACTGACTAATAGTTCTGGGGAAGGATGCTGGCTGGGGAGGAGTTAACTTTCTTCCCAGTGCTTCCCAGTTTCTCTCTACCATCTTCTGATTTTCCTGTAGCATTTTACAGCTCAAGTCTAATAAATTGTGACAGAGAAACCTTGAAATAAGGGACATTAATATAAGACCTTAAGATAAGCTAGGACCTTAAAATAATCTAGGACCTTAAAATAAACTAGGACCAAGGCAACCACTCTGCTGGGTGGGAAGGTAGAGATGGAGGGGGACATCCCAAGAAGGGGGCTGTGGGGTTCAGCTCCGTGCTGTGAAGGGGAGACTGAAGATGGGGTTGGGACTGCAGAATGTGTTTGTAACTCAGGGTGGTGGGCGCTGCCAACCGTATCTTGGGCATGAGGAAACAACCCCACCTCTCCACAATGACATAGATAAGATAACAAGTCCTTGATAGCCTGATATGCCATTTCTGTGTTTATCTCAGACTCCTCTCAGCTGCTGTGGAGGGGCCCCTTAAGAGCAAGACATTTAGACATTTCCTCTGACCTTTCCACTGCAGATAGGAGCCATGCGGCCACCGCATGCTGGGCACAGTGTCTCACTGCATATGGACACATATGCTCCTCTTCCCCTTGGTACACTTCCACTGCTTGGGGCCCACAAGCCTTCCCAGAGGTAGCTGTGGCTAGCTGGATGCTGGATTAAAAGGCAGCGTGTAGACTGACAGGGTAGCATCATCCAGTGACGTTTCCACACAGCGTAGATCTCTGAAGGACACACATATCAAAAGGGTTTTTTTCTGGAATTTACCTGGCTCCCTACAGGATACTTTAGCCTGTTGCTGTCTATATGCTTCAAAATATCAGACAATTTCTATCCAGTTATCTTAACGAATGAAAACAAGGTGGAACCATTTCAAGCCACCAATGAAGTTCCTAGGATCACTTGAAGTTTTTGTGCACCAGCACGAGCTAGTGACTCATCAGTTTTTGTCATTTAATCCTGTGCCAATAAGCCTCCACGTTAGATGTGCCAATAAAGATAAGCAAAGAATTCAGGTCTCCATGGCCTCTCCTCTCACCTTGGAGACCTAGGAGTTTCCCTAGGCAACCCCATCCTGACAGACTTGCCAGAGAGAGGGCCCACCTGGCTGAGCCCTCCTGCGTGCACACAGCATCATCTTTTTTAGATCAATGAAGGTTAAAATCCTCATTTGATTTTATGTTTTGCCACTTCTCCCCCCTGCCACCCCTTCATGTCTTCATTAATATGTGTGAACGCCCTGAAAGTGTCATAGTGTGCAGGTCAGAAGTTGGAGAGATACCAGTGGCCTCGGAGGTGGCAGCTGCCTGCCAGCTCTGCAAGGGGCACAGCTCTGGGACAGCTGTGATTAGCTCTATCAGCTGTGCATGTGGCACAAAATATCTGCAGGCGATGATTTGTTGTGAGAGGGATAAAGGCAGGCCACAGAACTTTACAATCTGACGTGCCATAAATGCAACATGACTCTGCACATACTGTTGACTTCCTTTACGGTATTACCGAAACACAGGCACAGGTGCCACAGATCGCAGTGCCTGTGAAGTCAGAGATTTCTGAAATCAGAGTTGTTAGCTTGTAGTGCTTGATCAGTGCTGAGCTGTGGGTTAATGAAGAGAGGCCTCTCTGAAAGCACTGAGACACTGCAACAGAGCCTACCAGGAAGAGAACTGCTGTTGGAAGTGTAAAGCGATCCAATGCCATTTCCAGTGAAGCAGTTTTGGCTAAGTCACACTACCTGATAGCTGGGACCAGCTCATAGTACACTGAGGTAGAGTTACTATGAATCTTGATGTGAGCAGCTCTACATTCACCTTGCAAACAGATTTTTTTCAGAACCACATAGAAGCCCAGGTTCAGGTTCCTAACCCGTCGGCATCCAGACACTGATGTGCCCTAACTTCCCAAACAGTCTCAGCATTCATGCTGCATCCAACTATTTTGCAGGTTGTCTCTATTAAATAGCTATTGATCATAAACTTAGATGGGACACTGCAGTTGTAAAACTAAAATAAGCAGGGATTTCACTGAAACCCTTGAAGTGAAATTCTTCGGTTCTCGCAGGTGCATCAGGTAAAGCTAAATGCTTTCTCTTTATCATTTAAGGACATGTCAGTTTACCAAACCACCTGGAACTGACATGTCAGTTCACCTGGAACAACCACGAATTGGAACCATTTCAGTTCTTAGCCCTCACCCTCTTCCCCACAGTACACTATGATGTCTGCAATGGGGTGGCAAGACTCCCAAAAAATCTCAGAAATGGTTTAAAACGGCAGCACATCCCAAACAGAAGATGACTCAGGGGATGACTCTGGAGGTGGCCCAAGACGTGCACCAGGGTAAGGGTGGGCTCTCAGTGTGTGTGTCAGGACCAGCAATTGCATCATCTCTCTCCATGGAGTGAGGAGTTGTGGGAAGAGTCACTGCACCAAAGCAGAGAACAAAAAGATACCTATGGATGAGAACAGTTCCATAAGCTGTGCTACCCGTTCCCTGGAAATGTTCAAGGCCAGGTTGGATGGTGCTCTGAGCAACCTTGTCTAGTGAAAGTTGTCCCTGCCTACAGCTGGGGCTTGGATTGAGCTGATCTTTAAGGTCCCTTCCAACCCAAAGCATTCTGTGATTCTGTGAATGCAAAGTTTGGACAGAGTGATCCCTCCAGAAAAGACTGTTGTGTTCAGATCACTGTGGAGCCATGGAAAAGAGGCTGAGGCTGTGGAAGAGGCTACACAGCTTACCTGTAACCATGGATTTCCCAGCTGAACTTCTGTCTTGGAGATCAGTCTTGCACCCTCTGTAACAGCAGCTGTGTTTGATATTCTGCACTGAAATGCTCTTTAAAGATGCTGCTCTGTCATCACTGCTGCAGAGCCTCTGGACAAATTTTACACGGATGCACAGGACAATCTTTATGCACGTAACTTCTACCAATTTCAGGTGTCTGGTCTATCTGGTGGAGAATTGGAGCAACAAAACCTTATGACTGACCATATCAATTTTACTTCTCCATTCAATGAAATGAATGAATGAAATATTTCACAGCTTTAGGACATTTCAAAAAATTATAAATCTGATGCTTGACAGTGTTAGCTAAAAACATCCAGAACTCTGTGGATGTACATCCAAATTTTGATTTGTGTAAAAAACACGTATGACTTTGTCTGCATGTTTTCCACAATGACACAATATCTTTTAGTATGTGCTGCCTGAGACTGTTGGAAATTACATAATTTTTCTATTTTTTAAATGGGTTTAGGTAGGTGTTTTAATTAATCACAAGTAGTGTCTTCAGTCAATTTTAGTTAGTGTTTAGCAAAGTTGTCATAAGTTGCTATTGTGGGAACACAGCTTGGAAAATTACTGAAACTTTAAGTTGTGATAAACTAACTCTGTTTAACCATTGAACATTAATTTGTTTGCTAAAAATGTATAAATAGGTGAAAAAGTTTCGTATCAGTGTCTATGTGGAGGCCAGAATTTTGTTGGCCACATACATACCTCCTGACTAAGAATAAAGTAATGCCTCAGTCATTAACACTAAAAAGGCAGTGTTAGAGTGTTTTAGTTATCCTGATGATTGCAAACGATTTTGGCAACAAGATGTGTTTGGAGGGGAACAGTGATTGGCCTCAGCTGAGAAATCTTCAGTTGACAGAGGTGTACATGGCACTGTCTTTTTTCAAGCAGAGAAGAGTGTGGTGATCCTGAATTGGAGGCTGCAGAGTAGAGCCAGGAACAGAACAGTCAAACTTTTTAAGTCATTTAAAGCAACAGAAAGATGTTACTCAGCCAGACAAAGATATGGATGGGAGAAGGTAAGTCAGACACGGAGACAGGAGGAGCTGGACTGAAGCAGCCCAGGAGTGCAGTGTCCAACTGCCCAGTAGTATTTTGCTCGAATCATGGAGAACTCACAAACTCTGGGTTTAGCACCGACTGTCTTGCCAGAAAATATCTGTGAAAACCTGCTGTTAACATGTGTAATCCATTGATATGGATAGCAGGGCCAGAGACCAGGACAAGGACAGCTTGACGTTGGGAGAATCTCCTCAGAACCTGTTTCAGGAATAAGGAGATATATAGATATATGTGTATATGTTATATATATATGTATATATACACACACATATAACAGGCACTATATACTAGAATCCTGGTGTGTGTGTATATATTTATACACGTGGTATATAAAAATAGATATATATAGATTATATAGATATATAGATATAGATACCAATAGGTAAGAAAATCAAAGTTCCATGGAGAATTTGGCGTGGTCTTCTTTAAACCTGTGCTCCTTTTGGATAACATAGCTATAATGATGTGCTTTTTAAGGCAATGTAGTTAGCACATTTTTAATAATAGCTTTTTCCTGCAAGATGCTGAATACTCTCTTTTTTCCATAAGTTATTGCAATTCAGGATACCATACCCTTGCAGGGGTGGGCCTTATTTTTCAGATACAGATAGCATTTGAGAAGGAGAAATTTCAGCTTCATTCCCCTGGATTACCATCATACATGCTGAAAAGATTAGCTGGTACAGAAAGTAATTGAGTTAAAAGAATTGCAATTTTCTTGGCTACCGTATCACTTCTGTTTTACACCTTGGCAATTTCTGTTGAGAATGATTAATTCAGGTCCAAGTCATTAGATTAGGCAAATGTGCTGACTCAAAATGTAAGAGGAATGCAGGAGGAAATGAAAGGGAATAAGCATAGTAAATATGCAAAACATTTTACAATAAGATTATTTCTGCTAGGTCAAGGCAATAAAGTTTTACTAGCTTGGGCGACATGCATGTGGCAGGAATGACGACTGCAAAATAAACCTTGGAAATCTCTGCATTCAGATTAATACAGACACTCAGAATAACACAAAAACAGGTGTCTTTATGTCTTCAAACATGCTCAGTATATGCAAAATGACCCAAGTGAAGTCTGTTGACAGAGGATAGATTTTTAAGGATTTACACCTTCAGGTATGAAGCAGTGGCTTAGGTGTTCAGTCTGGGAGCAAGAGGAAAATATTGAGCTCCTCAGCACTGAGAAATTCCCGAACTCCTACCTGAGCACCGGTATCCAAGAGTTTCTTGTACCCTCATGGGCTCACTAGATTACCTCCTGGAAAAACTCCTCCATCTCCTCTCACCCCTCACAGGGAACATCTCTCTGCAGGATATTTTCCCTGATTTCAACTCCACCTGGCCCCGCATATCTGGAACTCAGTTTACTGATGGCACAGGGCACATTTTGCAGGTGACAACTGTTTAAGGGCAACTTTACCGGCCACATAGGCGAGAAGATCACTTCTCTTTGATGGCAGGCTGCCAGTACTGCAGATAAAAGAAAGGAGGGGAAAAATCAATCTTATATTGCTGGCTTTTCGGGACAATGGATTAGAAAGAAGCAAGTACAGAAGCTGGTAACTACCCTTACTCCTTGTGAGTAATCCTTACTGCTCAAGTGTTTCTTGGAAGTGTATGTCTATTTATTAACATCTTACCAGGCGTTGTGGGAGTATATCTGGTAGTCAGTTCCAATGACCAAACCCAAGTTGTTGCTTATGATGAAAAAAAAAAGAACTGGAACATTGGCAAACTTGGGAAATTCCCGAAAGTCTGCTTCATTTTAAAGCGAGATTTGCATGAAGGTCAAAGATTTTGAAGGGTCTCAGCCGAATACACTGTAGGAGGCTTTCAGTAGGAATAGTGAAGCCACTTGGTGTTTGAGGAAAAGAATGTGAAAAAGAATGAATTAAATTGTGGCCACTGAAAGGAAAATTGAAAATACTAAGCATTGTAAAATGTTTCGTTTCACAACTGAGCTATTTCTTTTACTGTGATACATTCACAATGCTTAAGGTCACTTTAAATAAAAATGGAGCTTTCAGTTCAAAACGTTAAAGACAATTTCACAGATTCAAACTTTTTCAAAAATACCCCCAAACATTTGAACCAGGTAAATAATGAAGAACTGCCTCTTTCCTGAAAGTGGCTTTTATTTTTATGAATCTGCATATTCTGGGGAAAGATTTAAAAATCTCCAACTGCTTCTAGGCACGAAAAGCAGGATTCAAGCCATTGTTAAATACCTATTTTAACTTTGTGACTTTGGCTGTCTATATTTTCTTATGGAGACACATGACATCTTAAAAATTAAATTGCCTCTAAGGGCCTCTGTTTTTAAGATTCCTCAGGCTGAAATTAGAAAATCTTCAAACCAGTAGTTCCTTAACATCACAAGATCCAAGCATTGGGAATAGATTTCCATGTTTGAAATTTCAGGCACTTGTTTATTTGACAAAATGAAACAAATAATATTTTAGTCACATAAAATAAGACACTGTTTTTACATTAATAAAAAATATTTTAAGATGCAGCTTCCAACGAAGTATAACTATCGCATAATCATATCGGGCATATTTTAAGGCAACGTATAATATTCATTCTTGTCATTTTCCACAATTACTTTTTAGCTATTACCTCATTACTTTATCTGGAGAGCCAATAAATGACAAATGACATGCATTTTTCATGACTCTGCATTTCAGTTATTTATTAAGTTACCTCTAACGTGTCAGTTGCCTTTATCAACTACTCAGAAAATCAATATGTGATAGGACTTCACAGCGTGTAGCAAAGTATATAAGCATGAGGTTTGTATTGCTCCGTCTCAATTTGTCACTTTAAGCCATTTGACTAAGAAGGGCCTCTTAAATCCTCATCATTTCCTTGTTATCTGATTTGCAGGAATCCAAGACTTAAGCAACCATGTCCAACTCCACTGAGGCAGAACTCATACACGTGTTTAAGGGAATTCCCTTTACCACCAGGTCTTCTCCAGAACTTTTAAAATCCTTGGATGCTTTTGATGCTAGAGAAGATGATGTCCTTCTGGTTTCCTATCCCAAATCAGGTAAGTCCTGGTTTAAAATGTTAGCTGCAGTTGAGTCTCAAGTGTGTGTTTCGTGTTGTCTGCTTAAACTATTTGGGAAATATCTGTGTAGAAGAAACAGGAAAGGATGTTTGAGTATGTGAATATATTATTCTGTCAGTAAAGGTTAAAATTGCAAGAAGTATGGGTCATTTACCTACATTTTGATTCTGTAATTGAAAATAATCGCAGGTGTTTTCATATTGGAGTGCAAATAAATATTCCTTATTTGTAAGCAACACCTGTACTTGAAAGATTTTCCTGAGGACTTTCTACATCCAATTATGAGCAAGTCAAGAGTTGTGTTAAGTTATTTGTACGGCTCTTGGCTGTAGATTTGTTAGTTTCTTATCCCTTCTCCACCTGCCTCTCTTGCACAGACAAGCACACACCAAAGGGGAAGCTCAATCAGTACTTTCCAAATATAGAGACCCAGGTTACTATAAGGAAAAAAACAATCAAACAAAACAAGTTATTCTAAAATAAATGATAAAAATAGCATAACCACCTCTCAACTGACAAGCAGTTTGTCTAATGAGGTTGTTTTGGTACTACTATTAACACTTCTCAGAGTTACTTTGTGCTTCAGCTATAACCCTAATTTTTCAAGTGTTTATTTATTTGGAGCCAATGGAATTATTCAGTCATGTAAGGTTTCTTGAATCCAGGGGATTAGAAGTATCCCTTGTTCACTAGCAATCGGTTTCCATACGAAAAATGCATGTACCACATATTTTCTCAATAATAAATTATTTTTTTTTGCTTGTTTGTTTTCTTAAAATTACTTTTCTGCAGGCACCCACTGGCTTGCAGGAGTTATAACAAAGCTTTACGATAGTCAAGTTACAATAACATCTCCCATTGAATTTGGAGACATTTCCAAACTGGAGGAGCTGAACAATCTCTCATCAAAGAGAATCATTCCAACACACTTAGACTACAACATGTTACCTCAGAATTTTAAGAAAAAAAAATGCAAGGTAAGGCAACAATTACATAAAAGCTGTAAGATTTGTTAAGTGTCTATTAGGAATATATTTTGTCCTGTAGATCCTTAGTAATTTTTGAAGGACTTACAGTTTCCAGAAGTGCTTTGCTGAGAATTTTGGAGACACAGCTGATCAGCAGTCGAAGGCATCATGAGCAGAGACTTGGACTAGGGACTGGCTTCTGCTCCTGCCCCACTGCTCTCATGGGGTGATTTGTATTCCAGGTACCACACAAAATAGAACATCAACACCTCTCAATCAGAAATCTCTCATTAGAGATGGTGGTTTTCTCATGGCCTCATTTTCTAGTGTCTTAGGAAACAGTTATCTTGGATTTACAGGCTGTACTGGGGTTGAAAGTACTCTGCCCCTCCTGCTGAAGCTTTGTGAAGAACCCATAAAGATAGTGGGCAAACATAAGAGAAATGAAACGTGGGAGACAGATTCAGATCACAGTTTTGAGTTCACAGAATCATAGAATCACCTGGGTTGGAAGGGACCTTAAGGATCATCTAGTTCCAACCCCCATGCTGTGGGTTCCACCAGACCAGTTCCTCCTATGCTTATGTGGGAGGTCTTTAAAAATAAGCTCTGAGTCTCAGATTTTTTTATTGAAAGTCTAAAATCTCAGGATAACCCAGATACAGATTTTTGGGACAAAGCAGATTTGAATGAAAAGCCAAAATTTATGTTTTGCAGCTGTCCTGTGAATGTTAATTGGTAAATGTTTTCAGACGTGAGATATATGAGATAGTAAACCGACACATGAGTTAAAGTTAAAACAGGCTCTTTCATAAAATGTAAACATTACCCAGCTGTGGCTAACACACCTCCTTCCACATGGAATTGTTTACTAACCACTATGGACTCCTGCCCAAGAAGAAACAAATATATTTCTGATTTAATGGCATGGTCACTGAAGGAGGAATCCTAAAGGAAAGGGCTTTGACACTGCCAACTGCCTGTGAAAATGCTACATTTACACACAGAGCTTCTCTAAAACAAAGGAAGGATATTATCATTAATAAATATATCATCTTCATTTACAGATGATCTACATCAGCAGAAATCCAAAAGACACTGCTGTTTCCATGTATCATTACTACAGAGATAACCCAAACCTTCCCACTATAGATACCTGGACTGCTTTCTTTGACTTGTTCTTAAAAGGGAATGGTAAGAATAAATGTTTTCTGCTTGCATTTTGCATTAGCTTATTATGGACAGAAAGAGTTAAGAAATGTGAACTGTGTGAAAACTCCTTGTTGAACACTTTATTCATATGGCATTAGTTGCAGGGACTGGGAGTGTCAGGATAAATTCTAATGCCAAACTAAACAAGAGCAAATACTAGGATGCCCTCTTCAGCCCCGCAACGAGACATTTTGAAAAGCAGCTGAATCATTTCAGCACGACTGCTCTTTGCAGGTTCTTGCTGTCCTTTACACACCTGTTAAACAACCTGTTCTCCCAGAAAAGACACTGATTTCTTCCCATGAACACTCCGCAACCCCTGACCATTTGCTGATTTGGGATTCGCCCCCTGTCAAATCTTTTCCAGCCTTGACTTGTGAACCTCAGTAACAGTGCTTCCCCCCAATAATTCATGTGTAAGCTGTGATAGGGGAGGTGTGTGCACACAGCCCCTCCAAGCAGATGCAGGGCAGCTGGGCTGGCTACAGCCCGCTCCTGGCCCGGGCGGGGCAGGTGCTCTCTTACGGCAGTCTAGTGTCCTCCCCAGTCTTGAAGCCGGCCCTGGGCAGCCCTCCAAAGGAGTCTGGACATGTTCATAAAGCCCTCCTGCACATATTCTGCTTGATGTGTTGTCTTAGTAGTGGGGTCCAAAGACCAAGGACGGGAGGGAGATTTTTATGAGTGGTGGGATGGAAGTTAACAACAGGACCTTGTTCTCTTTATCCACTCCCATTTTTAGTGTTTTATTACTCCTTTGAGGAGTAATGTGTTACCCTAGTGATGATAACAGCAATAATGATTGATCAGCTTGAAAATTTTGAAAGAAAAGTGCCATTGCAGTCATCATGGGCTCACATCAGAGCTCCAGAAGTCAAATTGCTCACTGCCTTCTCTGGGCTTGGGCTCAGATCTTGTGTTCCTAGCTCAGAGCAGTCCTAAGGTGGATGCTTCAGTGATTTGCAGGATCTTGGCTTGTTTAGTATGAACTCTGAACATACAATAGTGGAAAAAAAGAAAAAAGGATTGTATTCAGGGCCAAGTTAGATGGGGCTTTGAGCAACCTGGTCTAGTGGAAGACAACTGTGCCTATGGGGGGGGGGGTTGGAATTTAATGATCTCTAAAGTCCCTTCCAACCCAAATCATTCTGTGATTTTATGATTAAGTTATAAAACCATCTCCCATTTACCTGCAAATTATCAGCCACCTTCTATGTTCTGAGTGCTTGCCCATGGCATAAATAGATAATTATGTTTGTTACATAAGAAATGTAGTTAAGAGGTGATGCGGAGGAAAAGGTCGTCATTTTCACTTCTAATAAAAACATAGGGCTGTTGTGCTGCTTGATTCAAATCCTGCAGTGATCCTGCAGGGTTAATATCAGCTCAAAACAAGGGTTAGGGCACAGAGGGACAACTGCGGTGCCATCCCTGGAGTCTCCAAGGCTGTGTGTTGTACTCCTGAATCCAGCAGGGCTGTGCTGTTGTTGGCCACATGCCCAGCGTTGCTGGCCAGGAGAGCAGGGTCTGATTGCACGCCGTGGAGCACACGTGCCTTGCCCTCAGAAACTGCTCTGTGTGCTGGAGAGGGCTACAGACTGGAGCATTCAGCTTAATTGTAACTATTAGTTATAATTGATGCTTAATTATAACTCACAGTTTGCAACCAAAATGTTGGTCATCACAACATTACACTGTTGTGGTGGTGCTTATAGAAGCAAAGTCACAGTTTGGGAGAGCACTGCTCTGTCCAGGCCTCTTCTCATTGCCCTCAAGAGGCTTTCATCTTCCCTTTCAGCTGGAAAGGTCAGAATGTTGTTTTTTAAAAGAAAGATAAAATTCAGCTGTCCTCCCATGGTCCAGGAAAAGGAACATTCAGACAAAACAAGCACTGTGACTCAGTTATAAACTGTTTGATCTGTTTTATTGGCTGAATGATGTATTTGCATAAGTTTTTTACATAATCCTCCTTTGGTGTTTAAAAATTATACAGATTCCCTTCTGCTGAGACAAGAGAGAGCTGACAACAGTGTGCTCCATTTAACAGAGTCCTTATTTCATTTCCTGGTGAAGTGATTATATTTCTAGCTGTGACCACAGACATGCAGTCATTTGCTGAGATGCTCAGATCTTGTTAGGCGGGTACATTTTCCTTCATTATTGGCCTTTCCTTAGATTTGGAGTCTGTTTTCCACTACAGAATTGTATCTCAAAATAGTATCCCAATCTCTGATATGAAAACAAATTCCAACAAGAATGGTAACATCTTTGGATGTCACTTTTGTAAGTTTGAATCACTTGGCACAAATAATTCCATTTGTTTTAGAAGGATACAGGGTACGTGTTATGAAGGGATCATTCCCCTAAATGTGTGAGGTACCACCACAGTAATTTATGAATAAAGTTTATCTGAATGTCTTTTACATGGGTTTTCTTTTCAGTTGTCTGTGGATCCTGGTTTGATCATTTCCTAAGTTGGGAACAACATGAAGGTGACAAAAACATCCTATTTTTGTTCTATGAAGACATGAAGAAGGTAAATATGCTCTCTGCACTTGGTTCAGAACGCGTTACTTGTAAATTAACATCATTAAAATATCAAAGAGGAGATTATAATGAAAAAGGAGAAAGAAGGAAAATATGAATGTATGTCTTTGGGCATATTTTGTATTTGCATAGAATTTTATATTAGTGAACTAATTCTGATTGCACAAGTTATATAAATATGAAATCCTGTGAGAGTTACATTTCTTACAAACAGGAATGGCACTCATATTACATAATTTTGTCCAGGCTACAAGGGAGAATTTTAATTTCCTTTTTCTTGGTCCTACGGGAAGACCAACCAAGGACATCTGTTGAGGGCCACACATAAACTTGCTATGTCTGACATTTCCAGTGAAATTTTCAAAAAGTGATATAAGACAACAGAACTACTCACAGTCTTGTGGTGCTTGTATTCCCAATAAACAAGAAAATTAAAGACTGAAGGGATAGGATAACAGTTTTGGTGAAAGGAAATTATGCAGACACTACTTTGCTGTTCTCAAAAAAAAAACCCCACACTCTCTAGTGTTTCTATTAAAATAGAAAATAGGTTTGTTCAAAAATTCCAAGATGAGGAACATAAACAATTTTGTTTATATAAACTCAATTCTGAGTCACTTGTCAGATCTCTAGATACAACACCTCCACTGAAATAAGCTACTTACACAGAAGCTGAGCTATGAGTATTTCTCTATTCCCAGTGAAATAGTTCTGAGAGACAGGAGAACATTTTACCTGAACTGGAAGTAAAATTGGGGATCTAACTGTGTTTGATATGACATACTCAGTATTTATTCATTTCTGTGCATATGGATATGACGGGAATCAGGTTTACTGTACCTGTCATCTGCACAGACCAATGACATATTTGGCTTGCTTGAAAGCAAATAAATGTGTGACAAACTTGTTATGTAATAAAAAAATGATCCTTTACAAATTAGCTAAAAGTCTGATAATCAGCTTAGAATTTTAAAAGCTTTATTTTTCTTGTACCTCAGGATCTGCCTAAGGTTGTAAAGAAAATTGCTTTGTTCTTGAGTTTAAACGTCAGTGACAAAGATATCCAAGACATCTGCAAGAAGTCCTCATTCTCAGAGATGAAAAATGACACAGAAAAGGAGAACAGCGATCCCAGTCACACTGTGTGTGCTCTGACATCCAATAGGAAGCTGATTTTCCGAAAAGGTAAGTTCCTTTGTCCTTAACACTGTGGAAGGAGTGGGAATCCAGACAGAGGTCAAGGACCAGGTCTTTCCCAGAGTGCAGTGACGCTTTGGGTCAGCCCTGGGAAGCAATGACAGGATTGTTCAATTTGAAGCCCCCTTAAAAATGACTTTCTTTCTAAGTTCTCTGGCTGTAAAAGCAGACTTATATTAGAGAAGCACAGAGGAGCTGGAACAACAGCCTGACTAATATTGCTCCAAGGAGTGGGAGCTGTTGAGCTAAAAGGAAAGGTTCGCTCAGCGTTACTCCTTATCTATGTTTTTTTTTTTTATCTAAAAGTTGACCACCTCAGTCTTTTACAACATGTCTCCTCTGACACCACCTGCAAAGGTCACTTAGTTTACTAAAAAAATAGAGAGCGAGACACATTCCTTCCAAATAAGACTGCTCTTATCACCTCCTATCTTATGGAAGTATTCCTGAGAAAGGAATATGCTGACAATGACAACAACAAAAGAACGATCACAGGCAGCCTCCAGACCCCGACCAAGCTGAAATCCATGGGAAAATCTTCCACAGTGCTTAGTTCAGATGTGACCTTAAGGTATCTGCAGGTGCTATTTTCTTGCTTCTGACATTTCAGAAGCTTCCTCAGACCTGGATAATAAGTAAAACCAAACCCATCATATTGACATGGATTTTGATTATATTTATTTAGTTAATTTTTGAGCAATAATTGACAGTTTAAAACCAAGAGTTGCTTCAATTAATAAATAGGGAAATGGTACCTTCCGTTAATTCAGAAAGTTTTTACCAATGAGCTGAAACAAATGCCAAAATACAATCTGCCAGTAAACAAAATAAATAAATAATTTAAAATAAGGATACATTTTTCTTAGTCAGTGAACTTTGATGAAGATATGTTGAAAATTTGGAAAAATCCCAACAGTTTCACTTCCAAGGGCATGCAGTAACAGGACAAGGGGTAATGGCTTTAAACTGAAAGAGGGTAGGGAAGAAATTCTTTACAGTAGGGGTAGTGAGGCACTGGAGCAGGTCCCTTCCAACCCAAACCATGATCTTTGATTCTATGATTTCCTCTACTGACTGTGGAAAAACCCAGGCAGAGACCTTTAACTCCATACAACTAAGGCATGGCAAGATGTCTGCCTGCCAAAACAACCAGGAACTCCAATTTCACCTTGGAAACCTTCTGCTCTTCATCCACCACTTCTGTTGGCACTAATCAACTCCGAGGCTGAGGGTTTTATGAACAGCCTTTATGAATGACAATCCAGCTGCTTCCACCAGAGTCTTGCCAGATCAATAAGCCAACTCACAATCACAGCCTACCACAGAGACTGTGGTTAAGAATATATTAATAATCTGTGCCAACTGCAACATTCTAGGACGAGAGGCCACGGGCTTAAGCTCTGCCAGGGGAGGTTTAGGTTGGATATTAGAAAGAAGTTCTTTACAGAGAGAGTAATCAGCCATTGGAATGGGCTGCCCAGAGAGGTGGTGGATTCTCCATCCCTGGAGGTTTTTAAGATGAGGCTGGACGTGGCACTGGATGCCATGATCTAATAATCACAGTGGGGTTGGATCAAGGGTTGGACTTGATGATCTCAGAGGTCTCATCCAACCCAGTTAATTCCATGATTCTATGATTAACAAAATTGGGCTGCCTTTAAATAATTTTTTGCTTCAAATATTGCTAGCTTCACTGTTCTTTCTGTTCCTGCTCCCCTAGGTGCTGTTGGTGATTGGAAGAACCATTTCACTCCAAAGCAGAATAGGAGGTTTGAGGAGATATTTAATGAGAAAATGAAACTCAGCAAGATGGCAAAATGTTTCATCTACGAAGTTTGACTCCACGTGAAGGACAATATGCAGTCATCAACAAACATACACAGAGCGAGTGGTGGGAAATTCTGAATGGGCACCCCCATTTAGTTTGTAATGCTCCCAACAGAAAGGATTGTAAAGGTGAGATTTTGAGGACAGAAAAATTCTGACACAATGCCATAGCTGAACTCAGTTCTCAGCAGGCAGGTGTACATGGTTTTACAGAGTCAGGTGTCAGACCTATTTTTTGACGACAAAATTTACTGCGTCGTTTATTTATATTTTTTTGCTCCAAGGGGATATGAACAGACTTCTTAGATCTGAATAAGGAATTTTATCCATGATATTATGGGGGAAAAAAAAAAAAAAAGGAACCGTAAGAAACAAGGTGGAAGAAGCCTAAAAAACCTTCATAAGAAAATTACCAAAGTTTTGACCCCAGACTCACTCCTTCTGTAATACACCATGATTTATGAACTGCCTATCTTACTGGACATTGTTATTGACACTGAAGTTGAAAACTGCAGCTGTGTATTTGACAATCTGTAGTGAAGTCTGTTTACAAAAGTGTTTCTTTTTTTTTTTTTTTTTTTACAACATGTAGTTCTTTGATGTAACTTATTTCAGGGTTAGATACTGTATAGTGTTTGTGTTCTAAATGCAACTGATACAAATCCAAATAAATTTCCACAGCATACGCTGGGCAATTATAAAAGTTGTTTGGTTTTTTTTCCATTTGACTTTCTTTGTGCAAAATGTCTGTTTCCACTGTTTTGTTGAGAACCATTTTACTTCACAGTCCTTGTGCAATAGAACTCAACAGCTCCACCGTGGTAAACAAACCACGACTCAGAGACAGCTTAATCTGAACACGACTTATTTATTTACCCTGCCCTGATAATGTAGATTTTCCAATAATCAGCTGTCTGTGCTCACATCCGAGAGACTGTTCTAAGAAATCAGTGAAGATTTTTCTTCTGATTTATTCCATGATGTGTTTTTTGTGTCCTCACCTTCGCTTTGAAGGCTGGCTTTAAGGACTCTTCCCCCCAGACTAGTTTTCCCCAGCCAAACAGTTATGAGGCTGAAAAGCTGAGGTATTGCCTTATTTAGTGAAACACTCATCTCTCTCCAGCCACACACTTCACACTTGCCCCACAGCCCTTTCGTTTCATACCTGGCCTGTGCAAGATGACAGCAACACCTACTGATTTCGCATCTGCATAACTGGTACTGAAGTTACGTGTTGGAGAGACCAAGAGAAAAGCCTGTTTGACCACAGTCCCTTGCCATTTGCAATTCAACACAACTTAAGAGAGATGCTGCCCTTAGCACTGTTTTTTGCAAGTGACCCACTTGGAAATCAGAATTTAGATATGTTACTTTGCTCCTCTGACATTAAAATCATTCTCCCTCCCTCCAAAATGCCATGGACCACTGTTGCCCTCCTTTCAGTGTTATTATTCCACTATTAATAAATGGTAAGAAATCAGCTAATGAAGATGCTCGAACATTTTACTAAAAGACTTATTTTCTTCTGGCCCTCTGAGTACAGAAAAAAGCCAAACAGTCCTTGGATAAATGAAGTTTGCAAAGCAAGTTTAACCACATTAAGACTGGTGTAAGCAGCATTTAAATGTATATTCACAATATGAAACTGTGTGTGAAGGGACAGGACGAGGGCACGCCTCGTGGATTAATGGGGGGTTAAAGCAAACACTCCTGAAAACAGGCTGAAGGGATTATATTAGACTATAACGTGGCAAGTGTTTTGCCAGCTGACCTCCAGCACTGCATTGCAGACTTAAATGACTTCCAAAATAAAGCTCTGCTCAGTAACACTTCATACAAATACAGCACTTTCAGTCTGAAAACGCAGTTTTACTCAAGCTTCGCTCAATACAGGCACACCTCAATACAGCACTCTGCCTGAGGTAGAGTGCAGCAACTGGTTAGTAGTGATAAAAGCTTCTGCTAGCAAAACTACAGGGTAGCAGGTCCAGCCCGCACAGGCACAGCCTGGTGCAGCTGCAGAGAGCTATGTCAGAGGTCCAGAAACCCAGTCTGGGCACTGTTCCTCAAGGGTGGGGGTATGTGATGCTGTTGGCAACCAGGGTTTCCCAGCAGTTGCTATGCCTACCATTTCTTTCATTCTCTTTTCTCTGGCTCTCCCCACTGTGCTGCTACTCCCCCTCTCCTTCCCATGACTGTAACAGAGGGATTCAAATGGAATGTTTCAAAGAATCGTCAGTCTGGTTCCACAAATCATTCTGGCAGGATGTGGAGACATTAAAGAACTTCCAAAACTTCCACAGTAAGATGATGTAAAAATGTCTCCTCCCCTCTCTGTTTTTCTTTCTTTTTTCCTATAGCAGTTAACATGTTTGCAGAGGGTGACATTTTGACATTTCAGCCCCACAAAATATAAAAACACTGATCCAAAATGTACCTAGAGCACAGCAATACTAGGTTTGGAAGAAATAAAGCCCTGTGCAATCTCTGTTACATGGAAATGCTTACAATACTGCTTTCCTACTCTGGTAACATTTTCCTTTCCTGAGTCAGGGCTCTTCTCAAGATTTATTTAAGTAGAAAGGACAGAATTAAACATTTACTCCACCAGAGCTCAGACATGGGGCTTCTACTTGCTCTTGTTGAAATTAACCTGCTTTGCTTGCTACTCAGGCTTATCTGACCTTTGGGTCAGATAAAAAGAAAGCAGAACATTTGGAGGGCCAGAACTCTTGTGAGAGGAGCACATGAATTATGAACCTCTTCCCTGAAAATATCACACAATTATCTTCTAAAGTAGCCCTCAAAGAAGAAAAGGTGCTCAGGTGAACATCCCAGCAACCTGAATTTAAGTCATACTAGTTCTGATAAAACGAATGATGCCTAAAGCAGTTTCTTGGAGGAAAACAATGACTGGGGAAAAAGTCTCACCAAATAGCTTCAGAAACACCTTGTAGAAGATGAAAATTAGGCTTGGGAAGTGGGCAGAGCAGGCAGGGGAAGGAATCTGAGCTAGTTCTGTTAATCTTTGAAGCTAGAAGCCATAGGAAAACAGAAGACTCAGGTCAGGAGATCAATTGGTAGGTTTCTGCATTGTGTCTGAGTAGGGATGCTCAAGGGGTAAAAACAAGGGTTTGCTTGTAACCAGGTGTCAGATGGAAAGGTAAAGGTGGAGGTAAGGAGGAATTTCTGTGGGGTTTGGTTCATGACCAGCCGATGAGAGAGAAAGGACAGTCACAGACCACAAACAGCCAAGGGCACTCCTGCCGCACAGGCTCAGTGGGGATGGGACAGGAGGAATCATGCCTAACGGAAAGGGCTGTGTGTCAGTGAAGGCAATCACTGAAAGACCATGTTCAGAAAGGGGGGAAGAGGACTGAGTGGTTGTATCACTCTTTCACCAGTTCCAGCCTCAGAGATGACGACAATCCTCCTTTTTTCAAGGGACTGGAAAGCAGAAAATTGTGCAGCAACTTCTCTATTAACTTTGACGGGAGACAGTCCTCCCCTGTTACTGAATCCATTTACCTGTCCTGCCTACCAGAGTAGATAAACTGTTGGGACAGACTGAGGGAGTGTGTGGTGAGACTTTGCTCTTCCTGTAATCCCACAGAAGCAGCTTCTCCTGGGCCAAGCGGGGAGGAGCAACAGCCCCAAAAGGAAGCGAGTGGGAGCACCCACCCAACAGCTGCTTGAGCGATAAAACAGAAACAAAAGAGCATGAAGTCACCAATTACACTGCCGTGCCTCCCTCTGGCCTCTTTCCAATCTTTCCTGCAGGTCAGTGATAGGTGGAAGAAACAGCTGTCTTGGAAATGCCTGCAACCCCGCGGGACCAGGGACACGTCCACTCCTGGGTGGGCTCTGCAGCCATCCAGGCTTTGTGCCAGTAGAAAGGGAAGCAGCACAGCCCCGGAAAGGAACAGGAATGTTTGTTCTTCACTGACATCTATTGACTGCAGTGCTCTAACTGCAAAGGCCTGCACAGTTTCACAGGATACTGCAGGGCTCAAAAGCAGAAGCAGACTCTGAAGGGAATCAGCCACAGGTTTGAGGGGAGCAGGTCTGTCCCTCAGTACCTGATGCACAGCCTGCGTATGAAGTCCTTCATTTCTGAACACCAGTGCCTGCAAGGATCATAGGATCATTAAATCATAGATAGGCCTGGGTTGGAAAGGATCTTAAAGATTATCTAGTTCCAACCCCCCCCCCCGCCATGGGCAGGGACACCTTTCACTGGACCGGGTTGTTCAGAGCTCCATCCAACCTGGCCTTGGACACTTCCTTGCCCAGCTTCTCTGGGCAACCTGCACAGGTGACTCACCACCCTCACAGAGTAAAGAATTTCTTCCTAATATCTACTCTAAATCTAAACCTACTCTCTGTCAGTTTTAAGCCATTCCCCCTTGTCGTGTCACTCCCAGCCATTGTAAATAGTCCCTCTCCATCTTTCTTGCAGGCACCCTTCAGGTACTGGAAGGCCATAATTGGGTCACCCCAAAGCCCTCTCTTCTCCAGGCTGAACAATCCCAATTCTCTCAGCCTTTCCTCACACCAGAGGTGCTCCACCCCTCTGATCAACTTGGTGGTCTCCTCTGGACTCACTCCAGCAGGTCACTGTCCTTTGTGTGCTGGGGACCCCAGAGCTGGATGCAGCACTGCGGGTGGGGTCTCACCAGATGTCCCCAGGATGTACCCAGGAACAATTGACCTGAGAATCTACCAGCAGCCACAGTAGAGACAGGATCACGGTATAGATGATGGCATTCATAGGTAAACAAATATTGACAGAATTTCCTTTTCTGCCTGCAAAGCCTTTCACTAAAACAAAGGTTTGCTGTGGTTTGCTGTTCTTTGCAGTTTCTGACTTTGGTAAACCACTTAAACCTATCCATCAGGCAGGGAGGCATCACTGTCCAGCTCAAACCGCCGTTAGTTGCCTAGCTACTTCAGAAGGATAAGGAATTAATCAGTTTAAAGCACTGCCTATTGGCTGAATTAAGGATTTACCTAAATTACAATTAAAAAAAAAAAAAAGGCACACCAGGACTTCATTGTCAGGTAAATGAAATGCAATATAGAGCTAGGTCATATATCTCTGTGCTATCCAAGCTCTGACACAATTGACAGCAGCCTAACTGGAGCAGCCCAGACTCAAATTCCCCTGCTTCTCAGCAGGAGGAGCAGTACAGGGGCACTGCAAGGCACAGATCCAGTTAGTTCTCCATATGGCCACGCACCGCCTGAAACTTTACCCTAAAATCCCCTTGCTCCCATTACAAACCAAATGTGTACTTTCTTTGAACAAAGTTCACACAGACACAAGGGTGTTGATATACTGATGTGCCAAGTCAGGACTAGGGGCTTGTTCGTGAGTTATCAGAACTACTGCCCATAAAACCCGTCCGTACTCCACATCTGTGGCACGTGTAGCTCCACGTCCTCTAAGAGGCAGCACTCAGAGAATGGAATGAATCCAAAGGTGGATCATGACAAGTATTTGGAAGGTATCTTTAGGTTCATTAAGTGAAATGAATGGGAGTGTTTTCTATTTGTCTAAATCAGATTACTTCATCCCATTCTCTGGCTTTTTAGACCCAGCACTTAATCAACTGAAACACTTCAGTTGGGCCTCACTGCTCAAAAGGATCAGTGAGTAGTGATGCACCACCTTCCAACTTGGGACTGAGCTGCTGTGGACAAAGTGTAACCAGGGAAAAAAGGTGGGAGAGTAAAAATAGTCAAAATCTTACACGAAGTGTACAAGCAATAAGAGGTTGTGCAACTATAGCCTTAGTTAAAAGTTACATCCCTGGAGAAACTCTCTCCATGTTCAATGCAAGAGTAACCATACTAGCTCAGATGTATGTCAATTTAGCCGAGAAACTTGTCTGCAAAGTATGTGAACAAGGAAAAAACATGGAATTTCCCCGAATGTTCTCCCAACGTGAGTACATTTTGTCAAAGAACTTCCTAAGCACTTTACTGTATTACTGACCATTGATTCATCTGACGTCATCATACTCTTACAAAGTCCTCCATGCACTTTTGCCCTGTTTTCAATGAGTTTTTAAGATTAGATGACTAATTCCTATTGATAACAGTAATGTCACGTCCTGATTTTCTCACTGTGTCAAAGATACACATTGATGTAGAATGAACCACTAACACACATCGTGAAATACAAATAAAACGCAGTTGGGTGCTACCCATACAAGAAATACGGGGTAGAAACCAAGGTTCAGAAGCAGAGGAACTGTATCAGATGCCAGATTCAGGAAACACGTGGCCAAAGCCTGTTTTAAGTGTGCCGAGGTTCATTAAACGTCTGCAAGCCAGGCCCAACTTTGAAAATCCATGAGCTACAAATGTTTCGATGCCACAGGAAAACTGGAAAGCACAACCAAATACAACGTGGCAAATTTATATTCCTCAGGCACCTGTGTTTGGTCACCACTACTTTCTTCAGTGGTCTTTCCATTGCTTCCCATCCTTAATTTTACAGATATCTCAACACAACTCCCTTCCACCATCCTTATTTCAAAGTGAAGAATTCTGACTTGGCTACTGCTCTCACTGAGCTTGATTCATTTCTCCAGTCACCCATTTTGTCCTCCCACAACCCTTTCGAGTGCTACAACCTTTTCAACAGATAAGAAACAAAACACACAGTATTCAAGGCACCTGCAAATCATCATATAAGTGGAATAATTATTTTTATCCTATTCCTTATATATTCTTTTTCTAATAATTCCCAAAACTCAGTATACTTTTTTAACTGCTGGCACACATTTCAAACCACTGGATATTTTTATGAATTATAACTGCTCATAGAAAATCGATATCTTTATATATATATGCCATTAGGATTGTGTTTCTATTAAGCTTGCCTTATTAAGCTTACCTTATATGTAAATCTTCAGTTTCCTCAGCCCTGCTCTTTAATAACCTGAATGATTTGGTATCATTGCCTCCACAGTGCACATTGCTCATTCCCTTTAAAACCTATTTTTATAAATAATTAAGAAATCCTTCCATCTGCAAGATGAAAATAATGGCACCTCTTTTAGGGGAAGTGGTCTGTCATGCTACGGAGGCGTGGGAGCTACAGAACTGGGACTGCTCCCAGTTTCTCTTTCCTCCAGTATCTCTAGAGCATAGGGAATGCTCTATTGAACCAGAGCCACATACAAAAACATACCTAGGATCAGAAATGGGAATAGACAAATCTGCCCCAGAACAAGAGAGAGAGAAACAAACCTACTACCCAAAAACTTTTCGGACAAGTACATTAGTGACAAGTTTTTCTAACTCATTTTTGCATCCCATAATAGTGTTTTTTCTTGCACACAGTATTATTGCTCTTAGTAGTGGTGACATTTAGGGTGATTGGTCCTGCTGGGTGTAACTAGCCTCATTTAAAGTTATTTCTGGAAAAAAAGGAAACAGTGATTTAAGAACACACAAACAGAAAGAAAAATAATTAAAAATAAAAACCTTCCCACACCAGCTCTGGTAAAACTAGTTAACTAATGTGTGCCCAAGGTTTAAAAGTATTAAGAACTTGAAATCACTAAGTACCAAAAAACGACTTCAAAAGGCTGAGATATATGTGATTTGTATTGATGTGAAAATTAACTAAGGTCAGAACTTGTTGCATCACCCTTCAGGAACTGGAGAAAAACATACACTGAATAGGAGACAGATGAGATAAAAATAAATTAATGGAGTCAGAAGTGGGTGAAGGGCTAACCTCTTGTGTCAAAGTTAGCAAATGTAATGACACAGTTACTGTCTAACTGCATATTCTTCCCTCTCCTCAACTCTCCTGGCAAGAGCCACCAAGCAGCCAAGAAGCAGGAAAGATCTCAAGGCCCAACCACAACAAGAATCTCTCCAAGACACTTCTGCCAAATAATTCTCAACGTGTTCTGCTCAAATGTACAAGATCATCTTACTATAGAAATACTGGGCTGGCTCTGACAGCTCATTACACAGAGAGATGAATCCCACCTTTTCACAAACCTGGACACAAAACACACAGCACTGTGAAACCAGCTACTTGAAAACATGGAACACAAGTAAGTGAAGAAGTACATTCAAGAGGGTATAATCACACTCCAAACACTCACGATCTGCCTCCCAGACAAGAATGAGATAAAGATTTTGAGTGACTGTGTGTGCATGTGATTAATTTGGGCATTACATTTGTCCACTGTCATTGGTATAATCCATTTGTGTGGCACATGAACGTGGAAGTATATGATTTACAGTACAGAAACTCATCACAAACTACCCCACAACCATTCTCTACCCAAAAGACTACAGAAAACTGTTTATTTAAAATTTCAGGTAATCAGCTATTTTTTTCATAATAGCTTATTACAAATTATTACAAATTTCCTTTTTACAGTTTCACATAATCGTGATAAAACAGCCCACATTATTTGAGATTTTCTTTGGAATATACTAGGCATTTTGAAGTTGAAAAAAAAAAAAAAAAAACAAGTGCTCACACGATTAAAAGAGATTATCTCGAAATTAGCCCAGTATAACAAAAGTGACCACTGAAATCTACTGATTGAACTACACCCCTCTAATCAAAGGCAATCATGGTGCCATGACGTGAACTGAAACAGCAGGCATTGGCAAAACACCCTACACATCTGAAGCCTGCCTGGGACTTGGGATTTGACCTTCAAGGTGACAAAATTACCCTCATCTTCTCTGCCTCTGTGACCCCTAAATCCTTCATATGATTCAGGATCGTCCATAAAATCAAGAGGAGTAATCTGAACCTTTCAGGCAGCAGATCATGCATGTCCCATATCCTCAAACAGGCTTTACGTTGTAAGTACTCTCTAGAGCTCTTTTACTCTACAGATTCCTCCCAGTGTAAGATTACACCATGTTCTTCTAAACAACAATTTATCACAGTGAAAGCATTTATGTATCAGCTACCACTTCTTTCTGCTCCATACCAACACTCATATGAAGGTGTTTCTGTATTTATTTTTGATACACTCAGAATTTTTGGGTGCAGCCCCGAAGTATATGCAGCACGTTCAGCAAGCAGCTGAAACACTGGAATGGTTCTTGACTCAAACAGTAAGCTACAAACAGTACTGCCAACTCATATTGCTAATATAACTGCACTTACTCATGCTTTAACGCTTTCTCTAACATAAATGACATGGGGATCAAGTTCATCTCTTTGTTTAAAGCTATCTGTTCACAGGGAATTGCTCCTGCAATCAAAGTCATCAAGGTAACGATGACAAGGTGAAGTAACCAAAAACTTGGCCAATTTCTGTATGATTTTATCAAACCTGAGTAGTTTATCCAATCTGGACTTTTGAAGCTTTACAACATGGTCTGTACAACTAAAATAATTCATATACCCATAACATAGTCCGCAGTTCTATCCAAAACGTGGCTCTCCTGTTATCAAAGTCCATGGGATTTATCCAGAGCCCTAAAACCTGACAGAAAGGAAATACTTCAATGATAGCTTAGAGCTGGTTAGTGCATTAAACAATTCATCTGTTTAGCCTGATAACCCTGTTCACTGTAGATTGGACTGAAATTCTTTTACTGCCTTAATTTTGCTCTGTGATAGGAAGTAAACACCAAGTTAATCAGAGGCCAATATATTGAGTGATATTATATTGGGAGTTGCTATTTAGCAGGGAAACAAAATAAAATGACAAGCCATTATCACTCACCTCAGTACTAACTGCCTGTGCAGCATGGGTATTTTTTATTTTCTAGCAGAGCCCAAGACAGAACTTGACTCACTGATAAAAATTATTGTGTTTGCATGTGGCACAATACAAATCCTATTTTTCATAAATACAAACACATAAACCAGCTTTAACGGGGTAAAAGCAGTCTGTACATATATTTTATATAAACCCACGATCAGCTGTGTTTTGGGGTTTTTTTAAACAACAGATACTTTTCCATACAATAAACTTTAGGAGTTTTGCTTGGCTTTAACTCATTAGTGGTAGCTATAAAGTCTCCACAGAAAGAAACTGAGTTTCTGCTAAGACCTCAAAGTCAATGGGGAACTTAACTCCAAATCTGGCGAAACATTTGGGTATGTTAATTTAAGCACTTTAACAAAACCCAATATAAACAGACTCAAAGAGAAGAGGCACAATTCCAGATGTGGTTTAATTATTTATGAGCTTAAAATTGAACACATGCTTAAGTGCTTTTCTTAACTAATATTAATATTAACTGGTTTTCCAGGAACTGAACTGTGTTTTAAAAATACAGGAAGAAGTCTGATAGTACTTTGCACCTGACCTCTCCAGAATATGATAAAACTCTTCCTTACTAGGGACAAATTCTGTAAAATGCAATCACACAACCACAACACCATGTTGACATTTGGTAGAAGAAACAAAAACCATATGAGCAAAACTGACGGAATTTTTTTCTTTAAAATTTGAATCACAAACCCTCAAGTCATGCAAAATCATTGATCCCTGGAAACATTCTGATTATGATATAAAGACACATCACTCCTGGAGGACAGGTGTGATGATTAGGAGGAGATTTACAGTAGATTTGCTACCTTGTGCAACATTCCTTCCATTGCTTATAAATGGCTTTTAAAATAATCATGAATATGATCATATTTTCAGCATACAATCATGAATATCAGCACTTAAAGTGGGACCTTAAATTAGAGGGAGACTTTTTTTAGCTCTACTTCAATGTAAAACTTGGGAGCTCTCCTTTGGGATTTACTGAAGGAGGAAGAGGAGACAAAGAAAAGCAGGAATGACCAACGGCGTTACTCCCTTTTCATTAGTTCCTTATTTCCCCTCCTGCTGTTCTCATTTCCCCCCATTTCCTTTTCTGCTGAACTCATTTCTTCCATTTGCTTCCTCGCAGAGTTCACTTTTTCTAACAGCAGGAATATGTGTTCTGCAAACTCCCGCACGGCTCCACAGCCACCGCTGCTCTTGCAAATGTAACCAGCAGCCTTCTGAGCAGCTGCACAAGCATCAGCAGGCACACCACTCATGCCTGCTTGCTTCAGGCATTCCACATCAGACTCTTCATTTCCTATTGGGGAAGATGACAGGCAAGGCACAAACATCACAGAGGGGAAAGGCTGAGCAAACTCGGCATTTTTTCTGTGCACGCATTAATCTGGGTTTTTTTAAATTTGTATTTTTGCCAAAACGTTCATCTCAGCAGCTCAACAGCACTTTGCATATGTGAGTCAGTTGTCAGAAAATCTTAGTGATCCATGCAGATGCTGATCACACTTCACAATCTTCAGGCAAGGGAATGTACTTTTAAGAGTAGTAAAATTATGTAAGCAACTGAATAAGGATTTGCAGGACTCTAGACTTAATCTGTCACTGAAATACAATTTAGCACAGAACCATACTGGCTTTCATTTTAATCTGTCCATTTCTGGTTTCCATTTCAGAACATAATCGATACAATATTCATCTGAAATGAAGCAGAATCAGTTCAAAATTGTCAGCTGTACCCGTTTGCTTCTGTGATACCAAAAGCTTTCATAAACCCCATTAGAAAAGCAGCCAAGACTTCCCTTACCAAATTACACACTGATTCATGAACGCCTTTAACATTTAGATGGCACCCTAGCAAGCCTTAAAATACACGCCTGCTTTTGGTGACTGTGTTTTTACAAAGTGGTTTGAAGCTCAGCAGCACTACGAAGTTCGTATTTGTCTATACCATATGAAGTTTTACTACCAACAAAAGAGGAACTTACCTAAGTAAGCAACTTCTTTCCAGCTCAAACCCATGTCTTCCTGCCAGTCCTTCAGAACCTGTAATTTATTTGTTGCACTGACCTTTGCTACACATCCCAGCTGCATGGCTGACAGTGTTTTTGAACAATCTCTTTCAGAGATGAGTCGAACCTACGAAAATAAAATCAGCTTAGAATAAATTCTACACACAAAGAAATAAGACATGTAAGTTGATTTACTATAAGAAACAAGTAGTTTTGCTCATAGAAGCTCTCTCAGGAATCAGAAAAGCATTGAATAACCAGTTTCTTCAATCAGAACTCGGAACACAAGTGATTAGCATCCAAAACCACATCACAGTCTTGAAGTTACTCTGGGAAAGTAAAACACCATTGTGTAACCCTCCCTGATATTAAAAAAAGAAATTTACATTTTTCTTCTTAAATGCAAGATGTACCAAATATAATACTGGATATCACAGTACAGTGGCATGTTGACTATCTAGTGTGGTATCATCTGATTAAGTATGGAACAAGAGAATTCCCAAGGAGGATTTCCGTAATATTTGTAGAACATTATGAAGTATTTTCCTTGACTCCTCTCCTTAATAACATAATTTTATTCACAGTAGCACTTCAGAGCACCAAAAGAACACCAAATGACTAAAGTAGCACAGCACATTTATCTCTGGAAGTTCATTCCAAAACTGAAATTTCAGAAATTGTGTACAAGGGAGGCTGAAACCAGAACATCAGTGCAGCGGGATTTTTAGAAATCTCAGGTGCAACTCCTCCAAATTTGCTTGTCCAAAATGTGGACAAACTTATCTTCCCTAATTGCTTTTAAATACTAATAAATGCTTGGCCTTGATTTTAAGTACAGAATGAACAGAAGTGGTACACAAAGCAAGATTATATCAGCAACATACACTAGAAATAAATTAAGTGCAGCACAAAAGCCAGGAGGTTTTTAATGAAATATTCCAAGGCAAAGCAAGTATGGAAACAGGCTCCCACAGGCAACAAAACAACGATTACAAGCTTCTTTCCCCTTTTACCTCACAGAAAATGAAGCTGAGGGAGTACTGAAAAACCATCTACTCCATTTCACAGCCCCAAGGTAACAGCTGCAAAGTAAGTCATGGAAGTCTCATCTAGCCTGTTATAAAAAAATCCTACAATGAAGATTCCAAAAATGTATCTGAAGAAGTCTACGGGGGGCATAGCTACCTTTGTTTCCATCTGCATCAGAACTGAGTTAAGGCTATTTGAAGGCAGCCTAAATCTGAACTTAGTTCTTACCCCCCAAAAAAATCTAGCTGTATCAAAGGCAGCAGCACAGACAGAAAACAGCCAGGAGGCTAATTTTACATAAATGCAAGCAAAGATTCAGATCAGCAGAATTTAGTAGTACCGCTAATAACGATAATAATAAAAGTAGCCATGTTACAGTCTGTGTTGGTTTAGCTTTTCATTTACACAGCATTCTTACATCTTCAAAGCACATAAGCTACGGTTAAAACAATTACGCAGACAAAAGTGTTTGGGGTTCGAGTCCCCCCCCTTTGCAACAATCATAGGTAGTCTACAACAAACCAACCAATTTGCCTGAAAATTTCTTCCTCTTCTGTTGTCAAGAGGTAACAACATATCCCTGCCTGACGAAGCTGACTTGTAATTAATAAGTGGCTAAACTACACAGAATACGATTGGCGCTAGCGAAACGCCATAAAAATTTCTTCCTGCATTTTTCCGTGACAAAAAGGCTGAGAGAATTGGGATTGTTCAGCCTGCAGAAGAGAAGGCTTAGGGGTAACCTAATTGCAGGCTTTCAGTACCTGAAAGGAGCCTACAAGAAAGACGGACTATTCACAAGAGCATGTAGTGACAGGACGAGGGAGAATGGCTTCACACTGACAGAGAGTAGGTTTAATCAGATATTAGGAAGAAATTCTTTACTGTGAGGTGGTGAAGCGCTGGAACAGGATGCCCAGAGAAGCTGTGGATGCCCCATTCTGGAATTGCTCAAGGCCAGGTTGGACGGGGCTCTGAGCAACCTGGTCTAGGGGAAGGTGTCCCTGCACATTGCACGGGGGTTGCAACAAGACGATCTTTAGGGTCCCTTCCAACCCAGACATTCTGTGATTCAGAGGAAGATGCTGCAGCTACTGTGATTGAGACTTCTCAAAACACTTATTTTCCTGTAAGGGATCCAAGAACAACATTTGTCCCAACCAATACATTATGTTGCTTGATTACAAGTACCATGAAGAAACTTCAATTTATATGCTGCAAGAACACAAGTTTTTAGAATCTTTTACTGTCCAGGTTACATGAGACATAAAACTTCACACTTCAGAACAACACCTACCTGGATTCCTCTTTTCTTTAACAGATCAATGCCAACAATATCTCTATAATCATAGGAGATCATTTCCTTGTGATCTTCTGTCACATAAATGCGACCATTTGTCAGGCATCCTTCAATACTGCAAACCAACAGCTTCACCTCCTTCAGTGGCTCTTTGCCAAAATATCCAAAGCTAGACAAAGAAGTTACCTTTTTAGGATGAAAGTTTTTGCACACTCCAAAAACAACTATTTGAAATACAATTGTGATCTTCAGACAGAAGAATCAGCTTTGAAATTCTTCTTTTCTAATGTCTTTTCCCATCATTGTCACACTCTAACTATATTCTCCCTCCTCAAAGAAACAAATAGAAGGATCCAAAAGACAGCTCAGTTGCATTGTCCATTTAAAAATTAGGATAAAATTTATTTCCTTAGTGTAGAAGTTTATGTACTGTAGCATTTTGGGGGGCAAAACTAAAAAGGAGTAAAGGATGAAAAATGCACAGAAAATATACTCCAACCCCACCCATTATTTCCTTAGAGAAGGGCAGAGTAGCTGCAAAGAAAAGGCAGCTGACAAGATGGAATCAGCTCATGCCTTCTGCACAAACACTCTCATTCCTGTGCATCAGTGTGGTCCAGATCATGGAAGTCTGGGACACCTCAGCTGGAAAAGCCAGAGATGATGCTAACACTGCTATGGTGGGGCTTACACTTCTCACCAAGCTGAACTTTAAAACCCAACAGAACAAACAAAAAAACCCAAAAACCTCAAACAATCCACAATACAACAAAGGTAATTCAGTTAATTTCAACAGAGATAGGAAAAAACTATGGGTAGAAATAGAGTTGCCCAATTATCTTTGATCTTGATTACTTACATTACATACATTATGAATTCACGTGACCACACACTGAAACAATGAGCGCTATCAAAGAAATAAAGGAATAAAAAGTGCTTTTTACCTCAGTACTCTCTGCTCTGCAATAGGCCAGTCAATGTCTATATCAATATCCACACTGTGCTCTGCACGCATTTCATAGTAGGCCATTTTACCACCCTAAAAGAAATAGAACCCATTCAAATTATCTGCTTGGCTTAGCACAAATACAAAACTGTACAATTCAGTACTCTGGAATGAAAGCCAAGTGCCTGGTTACACAGTGGTCACGGTAGATTATATAACAGTGAACCATCAATAATGATGGTTTTGTCAGTGACACAGAACTAAAAATTTGAAGGAACCTTCTGCAGGCAAGGGTTAATAAGTATTTTCATTTTACAGCTAGAGAGAGTGTGCAAGGTGTTACGCATTATAGTAATTATATCACATTAATTTCCCTAGATCTCTTAATCAGCAAAATAGTAACACCTTTAGCATTCACTAAGTAAGATTATGAATAAGTCTTTGTTTAGATATTAAACAAAACATAATTTCAATTAGAAAAATATCCACCACACCCAATTGTTGTTCTGCACTACAACATTGGGATGTAAACATGAGGAAAGGGAAAAAGACTTAAAATTACAGTACAAAATTGGCATAAGAATAAACTGGCTGAAAATACAAATTTATAGATTATGACAAGGCTATGGCACTACATGAAGCTCAGTTTAACACTCTTAGTAGCACTAAAATGGATTATTAGATATGTTGGTGAACTGATGTGAAACTCAGTATTGTATTGTTTTAGGGTTACAGGGATACACTGCACGGTATTACTTGTACAAATTTGTTTGTTGTGGAGGATGCTGTAACTGGAACTGCCCTAGCTTGCCCTGCTAAGTTACAAATAATAGGCAAACTGTTCTGAGGACAAACTGCTGTTATTTCACATTGACTGCATCAGAAATCAAAATACAGAATTGAATTCAGAACCCCCTACAACAAGAGTAAAATATGCACAATTCTAAAGAGCAGGGGAAACAGAAAGCACAAACCTGCAAGTAGCCTTTCTCAATCAAATGTCTCTTGGCAAAATAAAATGAGCCATTTTCATACAGCTCCCCAGGCCAGTCTTGCCTCCGGTACCGTTTTGCAGGATTCAGGTTTTGGGGCTCTGTCATCTTGTTTTCTGTTAACAGAGAAAAAAACATGACAAAATAAGTTTTACAGAATCCCTGTTCAGAGTCACGTAACTTTCCAAATAGTTTTCTGTTGCAAAATTTAGGGCACAATTCAGTCACCAACATCTTTCTTCATTTCCTCTTGTTGCTCAGCTTTATAAAGAATCACAAAGTAGTTAGGGCTGGAAGGGACCTTAAAGATCATCTTGTTCCAACCCCACTGCCATGGGCAGGGACACCTTCCACTAGACCAGGTTGTTCAGAACTCCATCCAACCTGGCCTTGAACACTGCCAGGGTTGGGGAATCCACAACTTCTCTGGGGAATCACCGAATTGCTTCTCTTTCTTGGAACTGTGGATAACAAACTGAAAGACTACGCTGGATGTCTAGCAGAGAAAAAGGAAATTTTTCATTCCAACTTCAGCGAAAACAAAACCAAACACACGAAAACATAAACAAACAAAAAGTCAACAGAAAAACTTGAGGCTGTCGGCCCCAAAACTATTTACTAAAAGGAGTGGAGGGGAACATTCTTCTAATGTCCTTACCAGTGTGAAAGAAATACTATTCCTGTACTCTGTCTCCTACTGCACATAGGAATGCCCTTAATGAACTCTGAGACCTGACACGACCAACTTGAAATTTTCAATGTAATAAAAAAGAACATAAGTGAAAAATTGTTGCCTGTGAAAGCCATCTTAACACTTCCCCAAAATACTTCTTATTTATGGACATGCATTCTCTCCATTTTTCAGAAGTCATTTAATCAGTGTCCCCAAATAAACAAACAAGCGTCTTTGAACTAACACTATCCCCAAAGATCCCACATTGTTACCAATGCCAGTAGTCCGTGCAGAAGAAACTGAACCAGGGAGACTTCTTCCCTTAAGCCATTGAAATTCATGTGCATGAAACCAGCTAAAATTCACCAGGTTTCACAACCCAGTAACCATGAAAAGGTTATAGGGCACACAAAAACATCCTGAAACACACAAAACATCCTGAGGCTTTAGTCTATATAAACACACCTTGTGTTTCATAAATAAATTAGAGCTTTGTGCTCAATGAAGTAAACATTTCCAGTCAGAGAGAAACACCTTTCTCTTTCAGGGTGTATCAAAATTAAACCTTCATGCAGAGAACAACAGAAAAAAACCCAATAAAATCATTTTATCATGATCAGTATTCTAAAGCCCTATGGGAAAATAAAAAACTTTTAAAAAACATTGTATAATGCTCCCATGAGTCACCTGAAACACCACACTCCTAAAAGGCCATTTGCAGTTACCCTTAAGCTGATAATGTTTGCACAACGTATTCCTTGTTCTCCTCAAATACACTCCTTATAGCTGAATGATTCTTTATCTCTCACCACATTAAAAGACTTTGGGTGTCACTTAGTGCTAAAGAACTACTTGCTCTTTTAGGTAGGCCTTGAGGCTTTTTTATTTTAACACTCTACCTTTAGGGACAAGGTGGCACACAGCCACTTCAGAAAGCCACTTGACACATCCAAACGAGGTTTATTCTTTCACAGATGTCCATTCCAGCATCTCAAGATGCCGAGTTCCATGCGGCTTCCTAAAGTGCAATCCACAGAATCCTGAAATTGCAATCCATGCTTTTGATACTCCCCTTATACTTTACCAACAGTGTTGCTTATTTCTCCTCTTACGAGGAACAATGAGAATGTTCAAGTGTGTATGCTAAACAAAGGTTTAACTTTTATACACCAAGTTTCATTTATTTCACATGCTCTTTCACAGCATGATGCTCTCTAAACTCATTTAAAAAAAAAAAATCTTCATCTGAAGCCATTTATATCTCAGAATAATCAAAATATCTGACTAACATTCACTTTTAAAAAATAAAACAATGTGACAGTATCTGAAATAACAAGTTTTTATAAAAACGAAGAAAACATTTCTGCTTTAATCACAGAAACAAAACCAGCATAGATAATGCATGGAATAGTTCTTTGTACAAGGACAAAAGGTACTTTTATAGCTAAAACAAGGTACCATCTTTATTTGTAGGATTTCAGTCTTTAGTCATCTTGGCAACTGTAGCCAAGAGGCATATTTTCTCGGGGAAAAAAACAGTCATATTCTTCTGGATGAGCTAATTAACATGAGTTCATCCCCCGTGACTCAAAGGCAGCTTGCAACGTGACATAAGTCAGCAGCCACATTAGCAGGATGAAACAAAGCCTAAGCCTCCAGGCCAAGAGGTTGCCATCCCCTCTTCACCAAGACCTTACCTCACATTATTTGTCACTTGTTAGCTACTGCAGAGCAAGAACAAACAATTTTCTGGTTGGGACAGGACTTCAATGTCTTGTCTCCATAAACACAAATCCCCACCGAGCAGAAGGTAACATCAATTTTTGGGGAGCCCTGCTTTCAGTCTAGAGAAGCTAATATAATTTTAATTTTCAATACATAATCACTTCTACAAAACAACTGCAGAAAGGCTGAGCAGTGCTCAGTAATATCCAGGCAGCAGTACTTAGAAGGAATTTCTAAGCCGTCTCACACCTCTTGGAGAACTCAGTCCATGCCTTTGATATCACTTCCTAAAACACCATGGGCATGAAAACAAAGCATTTGGAGAAAAAAATAAAAATTAAGTATAACTGTAACCAGAAACACCCCAGTATTACCTCCTTTTTTTACCTCGCTCCATCTAAATTGATGCCGCCTCACAACAGAGAAGACAGAATCAAACCCCTCCTTCTGGATCAGATCTGCCACTTTTATAAGATCACTGGGATGTAAACAGGGAGATGTTGCTTGAATATTTCCTACAATATCAACCTCTAAAGAAAAACAAAGAAACATTTACGAAACAATTCATCCTTTCAATAACACAAGTGCAGAGTGTGTTGTGAGTAGGTGCCACAAAAAAAAAAAAAAGAATATTTTTAGCTTTTATTTAATAAAGGCTTCAGTTATTTTTCTGAATGATAAATGCATCATCCCTCTGGGGCCACAGCCCCACAGAAACTCAGCAAATTTCAGGAAGGATTTACCATGATGATGATTAAGAAACTCTCTGATGGCTTCTAGGGAAGTTGAGGAGTCTTGAGAAACCTCGGGGCTTCTGCGATGAACCTGAGCGCCAAATTGCTTTGCAACCTTCTCGATTTCATCGTGGTCTGTGGAAACCCATATACTGTCGGCAGACAGTGACAGAAATTAATATAAAGAATAAATCCCAGCATTTTTTACTTACCTGCCATAATCTAAACTGAACAACACCCTGGCTTATGTCTGTACTACACCGTGCAATGAAAGGAACCAGTTCTTTTACTTGCATTAGTAAAGCCATCCTGGTCAGTCTAACGAGCAACTTTTAAAAAATGGGGTTAAAACACACACATTCATTAGATTGTAAAATCTGAAGCTTGAGTTGTATTCCATGCAGGAAGCTTAAGCAACATAAAATTCAGAAGTGTTATCAAAAAAAATCCAGTGTCAGCACACAAAACATGTTAGGCATGTTAACTTACCAATGAATTCTGAATGGGCTGAATGAGGCAGTTAAAATCATGTAAGAGTTCAGAAACAAGACTGACAACAAGTAAAACTGCCCCAAAGTTAGAAGATTATCTTATTCTGCAAGTGGTTTAAAATGTGTTAAGTAGGATCCATACAATCCCAGAGAAAGAGCTCTTCAAGTTACATATGTTTAGGCAGAGAAAACTTTCAGTACTGGAAAAGCAAGATTGTGATCGTTTGGGGAAAATAAACATTTACAAAAGGAAGGGCTAAGTCTGAATACCATATGATGAGAAACACTGAGCAACTGTGAGGCCACTGCTGTCATCATTGTGAAAAAAAAAAAAAAGTGAGATAAAGACAAAAGCTATGGAAAAGAACCTTCCCTCTCTCAGTATTCACTGTCCATAGCAAATGATGCTTTAGTTACATTTTTTCACCCAAAGGCATCACAGGATCATCAGTATAAAAATATGACAGCGACAGTAAGGTCAAGTCACACCCACGCGAACAAACACAGAAAAGGTATTTTCCATAAACTGCTTTGGGATGGTTAACTCAAATATACACTCCCCATTCAACTAACAAGAGTTTTGTTGTGTAACAGGTACCTTGTCAGCAGAGGTTTTTCAAACGTGACTAGATTACCCTAGAGCACACCCACCCACTGCACCTGTTATGCCTCAAAGTTAGGCTGCACAACCCTAACTGGCTTCCTGTTGGGCAAATTCAGATGCCAAATAGAAGCAACCAGAGGTCATAAAGCAACACGAATTCAAATTCATTTAGTAGCTACCAGTAACCTAGGCTGGAAATGTTCTTGACTGTTTCTTTATTAAAAAAAAAAAATGAGCCATGCTTCCTCTACTTTTCAGACACAGTAAAAAAGATTTTCCAGAACAGATAATGGTACAGCAGCAATGAGATACAGAGGGCTCATGCTCACTTCCAGCTCTGGATCTACCTATAGCTGGGCTACATTTGCACTTGACTGCACTGAGCTCTTGCTCTGAACATAGTGCAGTGGGTTTGCCTTGGGAACCTGTCCCCAGATGTGCTACATACCAAGTATATCCTAACCACGCACTGGGTGTAATTGTTTATCAGTGTATGTGTAGAAAATTCTCAGTTTTGTTCTGGCAGAAAAATCTGTAATCCCCAATGTTCTTAACAATAACAACAGACCTGTTTCTATCTAGCTCTAATTATTGCTACCAAAGTTTTGGGCACTTAGTCACAAACTGAGCTTCTGTTCTCTAACATGGGAATACATGATTATCTCTTTCCCCTCAATGTTTGCAGGACTGCCACTGATGTGCTGTGTCCTGCTGTGGGCTCCCCAATAACACAGAGAAAAAGGAGAGCAAGCCCAGCAGAGAGTAGCCCGATGGCTGGGGCCTGGGAGCACATGCATGTCATGAGATGCTGAAAGAGATATTTGGGTTGGTTTTATGAAAAGAAAGCAAGGAGACATTGCTGCTGTCTTCGAGTATCAGCTGGGCAGGTAGAGAGAAAACAAAGCAGCTTTTCCTCGATGAGCACAGTAACAGGGCTATCGACTACTAGAACCAGTGCCCAGAAGGGCTGCGGCGCCTCTATCCGTGGAGATCCCAAGCTCAGCCTCATTTGTTCCCGAGCAACCCTCACCAGCACAGCTCTGCACAGTGGGGAGCACCAGATGACCATCAAGCAATGTCACCCCACGATTCAACCATTCACAGGAGATTACCTACTCCCTGGCAGTTCCATTTAATGCAGATGTCTTAATAAGAACATCAGTGTTTACTGGCAAACATCATCAGCCAGTGGCTCCCCGACCAAGTCAGTTACAAGCGTGGTTACAACTCCCTCCTGGGCCAGAACAACTCAATTTCAAATTACTGTAAGACTTTAACTCCTTCATTTCTCCCCTGCTCACCCTCATCAGGAAGGGACAGTGGAGTTCGTGGCAGGGTGCTGCCTGCTTGCCTTGCCTGATCCTTGACCTGCACCCCATTGTCTTCGGGGGGACCTCCTACAACGCACCTGCCTCACTCACAGCGTCACAGGATGGCTAAGGCTGGAACCGACCGTGGAGGTCGTCTGGTCCCACCTCCCTGCTCAAGCAGGGTCACCTGGAACAGGCTGCACAGGATTCCATCCCGGTGATTCTCCAGTGAGGCAGACACCACAACCTCTCTGGGCAGCCTGTCCCAGTGGACAGTAAAGATGTTCTCCCTTATATTCAGGTGGCACTTCCCATACATCAGTTTCTGCCCGTTGCTTCTTGTCCTATTCCTTGGCATCACCGAGCAGAGCCCGGTCCAGCCTCTGACGCCCCCCGTTCAGATTCTGACAGACTTCACTGAGACCCCCTGGACGAACGGGCAGCTTCACCCGACCCCTCCCCACGCCGGGGTCCCTCGGTACCCCCCGCCGGACCAGGACCCCCTCAGCAGCCCCACCCCCAGCCCGACCCCACTCCCGCCCCCGCTGCCCCAGCAGGAACAGGGGAGGCGGGTCAAGGGGGGGCCGCGCATGCGCACCTGTGGAAGACGCCGGCGTCGATGGCGCCGCGCAGCACCCACCCGATGAGCGGCACCCCCGCCAGCAGCTTGATGTTCTTCAGCGGGATCCCCTTGCTGCCACCCCGCGCTAGCACCAGAGCGGCCAGGTGGGGCTGCGGCTTCCCCTCGCCTGCATCCATGGCCGTGCCCGGTCCTGTCCCGCTCCCGTTCCTCTCCCCGCCCGCCGCGCCCTGCCACGCGCGCGGCCCCGCCCCGCCGGGGCATGCCGGGAAGTGTAGTCCTGCTGCTGCCGCGCATGCGTGCGGGGGTCAGGCGTGCCTCTCTGCGTGTGGGGGGAACGCGATTTTTTGGCCGGAGGAGCCCTCCAAACCTTTGGGTGAGAAGCAATGGCCATAAACTAAAACACAAGTTCCACCTCAGCATGAGGGAGAACTTCTTGAAGGGGGCAGAGTCTTGGCACAGGCTGCCCAGGGAGGGCGTGGCGTGGTCCCTCTCTGGAGACATTCCAAACCCAGGGGGGTCGGACTGGGGGGTCTCCGGAGGTCCCTTCCACCCCAGGGATTCTGTGATGCAGTAATTCCGTACGGGCGACGACAAAAGCCAGTGCAAGGCGCGGCTGGCACCGCTGTGGTGCCGGACACCGGACGTGTCCCTGAGGAGATCTGCTCTGCTGCCGTCGGGAGCTGAGAGGGCACCGCATCCCGCGGCCGGGGCGATGCCCGAGCGCCGGGCGAGACAATCCGGGAGAACCCGGGAGGATTTTTCGGTCCTCCGATTCCGGGGTTTTCTCCCGCGCCGTGCCCTTCCCGCCCGAGGGGCCCCGGCAGAGGGCAGAGCAGCCGCACGGAGCNCGTGGTCCCTCTCTGGAGACATTCCAAACCCAGGGGGGTCGGACTGGGGGGTCTCCGGAGGTCCCTTCCACCCCAGGGATTCTGTGATGCAGTAATTCCGTACGGGCGACGACAAAAGCCAGTGCAAGGCGCGGCTGGCACCGCTGTGGTGCCGGACACCGGACGTGTCCCTGAGGAGATCTGCTCTGCTGCCGTCGGGAGCTGAGAGGGCACCGCATCCCGCGGCCGGGGCGATGCCCGAGCGCCGGGCGAGACAATCCGGGAGAACCCGGGAGGATTTTTCGGTCCTCCGATTCCGGGGTTTTCTCCCGCGCCGTGCCCTTCCCGCCCGAGGGGCCCCGGCAGAGGGCAGAGCAGCCGCACGGAGCCTCCGTGCGAGGGAAGGGAAGGGAAGCCGAAGCGCGCTCCTCGCCTCTGTTTTCCACCTCCTAAAAAGTGTATTAAAGCATAAAAACACACGATGTCAAGTTATTCGGTATGTCCTGTAGAAACCGAATGGGTGAAATAAAGTAATCCACTACTGCTCAGGAATCCGGGGTTTAATGTAGTTTAGAAAATAGGAAAGTCCGATGAGCAGCATCACAAAGTCACTCCTGGATACTTTCACTCAGAGGGCTGAAATGGTCCTCAAGCAGGTGTCTTAATTAATTTTGTCTTTTTTTCACAGACGTGTGGAACCCAGTGCTAAAGATTGTCAATAATGTTAACTTCATAACCTGTCCAGGCAATCTAGAGTTTTATATAATAGCAGATTTTCCTAATCTTTACTAAATCTTCTTTTTATGAATATAAATCAGTTTATTCCTGTCTTATCTGAAACAGATCTAGAGATCAGATTATTTCTTCAGCAGGCATATGCCTGTTTGAAAACAGGCACCATCTCAACTCTCAGACTTTTCGGGATCATACCTGTCAGTTCAGTCTTTCTCCTAGTTGAAATCTTCCAGACTTCCCATCACCAGCATTATTCTCCTTTGGACTGATTAGAATGTAGTACTCAAACAGAATATTGCAAGTGAGTGAAGCAGAAGGATTATTGCTCTCATTTATACACCTCTGTATAATTTACCTTTTCTGGCATAGCATTGACACAATTCAGCCAGTGGTTTCCTCTGACCTTGTTTCCTCAGGAGCTGATACATAGCCAGAAGCTTCCAGCCTCCATCTTTGGATCTGGTTGTATGTGCCCCAGTGCAGTTTCCTGCAGTCATTCCTGCAGCAACCAGACTTGTCCCCACCTCAGAGTAGTTTCATGTAAACCACATTCCTCTAGTTTATTTACATGAAAACTGTGTGAGACCTTACTGAGAGTTTCACTGAGCTTATGATACATGGTATCTACTCCAGCTTATTCTAGACACAGGCCTGGTTTTGTATGTTGAAATTATACTGATTTGTCTCATTCTAGGTAAGTTTTTATTGACTGCTATTAATTGCTTTGATTTCTCTTAGGTGCTTACCAAAACTTGTTGATTATTCCAGCACTTTTTTCCCCGGGATCAGGTGTTTGACTAATGGTTGAAATGCTAGTTCAGATCAGGAGTTCACATCTGAACTGAGACTCCAACTACATAAAACTGTTGCTGTGTCACTGTACTTGCTAAAGCAGACATAGAGGATGGTTCCCAGGCTCTTCCTTTCTCCACGTTTTTAACATAGGGAGCATTTTATGCTTTCTAGTCTCAGTGACTCTACCTGATTCCGAGAGTTCATCAGCCACCTGCTTCCGTATCCAAGGATGAAACTCGTCCCTGAGCTGGTTTGAGCACACATTACTCACCTAAATACACCCTGACTCATTTCTTCCCTATTTGTACTGACGTCTTACTGCTGAGGGGACTGTGTGGGCAACAGCACTCAGTGAGATAAGAACATTGGCTGCTCTAATAATGGAGCAGAGGAGATCAAAACAAAGAATATAATGTTTTCCACTTCTTTGGATCATGTACCCGGTTTTACGTCATCACGAAGTGGCCTGCAGGGACAGGTTTGCCAGCATGGAGAAAAGGGGGTCAGCTCTCTCTTCAGCACTAGCTGATGCAGCATTCCCCATCAAGTAGTGTGGACAAGGTCTTGTAACTGTACTGCCTGTGTGCCCCTAGTCCTGTCATTCCCAATTGTCCCTGAGCAAGTAGAGGCAAACTGGCCCATTTCAAGGAAACACTGGCACAGAAGTAAAATTACCAGGAATAAATCTGTTTTAAAAATGTGTTCCATGCCATCTGATCCCAGTGAGAATAATAAAATCTGTGAATTTCCTTTCTGGCCACCATTCAGTTGCTATAAAGTATCAGTCTCTCTCAAGAAAGAAGTCTGCTCATTCACGTCCGTGTGTAAGAGCAAATGAGCAAAACCGGAGGGGTTCGGTAGGTCTGTGCTGAGGTGTTACTGTGATCACTGTTCAGAGGTTATAATCTACCAACAGGGAGCATGTGGAACATTGGAATGTGGAACTTAGACTGTTAATTAGGGAAATGTTCTGCAGTGTGTAGCTGGTATTAATGCATTAGGCATGGCTGAACAAGAAAGTTCCCTAGTAGTGATGGCTTGGGGTCTGCTTTCATACCAACACCCTGCCATGAGATCAGCCCTGCCTGCCCTTCGATTTCCTGAGTCGCCAGTCTCGAGGTTTGTTCTGCCTTTCCTGACATCCCCACTGGTCGTTACGCTCTTCACATCGTGAGAAGACAGGAAAAGGATGTAATAGCGATTCTCTGAAAGTCGCACTGGAGCTTTGTGAAGTGTTGGTCAAAGCCAAATGCATGAAAAAGCAATGGCAGAACCGCTCTTGGCCTAAATGGGACCAGGATTTAATTTTGTGTGCGTGGAGTCCAGCTTGTGTGTATCTTCTTAACAGTGTCAAGAAATGTCATGGTTCAGCATTTTGTGGGTGGTTTTTTGGGTTTATTTTTAACTAAGCCTCTACCAGGTGATTTTTTTCTAGCCTATTGTTCTTACATCTTTTCTCCATCAACTAGCCTATGGGTGTCTAAATCAACCCCCAAAAATATGAGATCATTGTTGACAGCTGCTTAAGCAAAGGACCAAAGAAATCTGCCTTGTTTTCCTTCTTAGAATGAAACTGTGAAGAAATGCTGAGGCAAATGGAGCTCTTTAAGCAGAAACTGAAAGGGCATATGATAGTTACCGTCACAAAAGTAAAAGATTTATATCAAAGTAAAATGAAATTAAAAAAAATGGAATTAAAATTCCAGAAATGAAATAAAATGAAATTTCGTAGAATGGAATAGAATGAAATTACATGAACTTCATTTCATTCCATTATTTCATTTCATGACATGAAATGAAATTTCATTATTTCGGTTCATTTCATTGTTTCTTTTCATTATTTTGTTTAATTTCATTTTTCATTTCATGTAATTGTTTCTTTTCATTATTTCATTTCTTTTAATTAAATTATTTCATTTCATTGAGCGCTTATGCATGATGCAATTTCACATTCATGCATGAAGTAATTGGGTGCTCATGCATTAATTGATTGGGAATTTCTTAACACCTTTGTGCAACAAAGGAGAGAGATTGTCTTGCTTTTTGAGAAGAAACCTGGCAGAATCAGTCACAGAAAGGAGGTTTTCAGGGTCAGAAAGTTCACAGTCTCGAAAGAAAGGCAACTTGGGTATTTTGAAGAATTGTCTTACTTTTTATATGCACATCTTTCTTCAGAGAAATTCTGTATTAACATCACGAAAAACTCAGCGTCTGAAATGAGGAAGGAGGACCACAAATGCAGGTAGGAGAACCTTATCTGGAAATTACCTCCCCTCCCTCAGAGTCGCGATGATTTGATTGCAGGACTGTCTCCTCACTGTTGGACATGAACACGTGCACACTGTACTCCTTGAACTACTTTTCGAATTCCTGTAAGCATTTTATTGCTCACACTGCTGAAGCAATTTGATTTTCTTGATTTAGCGACAGGGGTGTAGTTTCTGATGTACATCTCTGTACAAAAGATTGGGATCAAACCCCATCGTCTTGCACTAAGAATAAAATGTGTGGTTCTGGCCGCAATACAGTCTAGGTTTTCCCCCATTCCAGATTCCAGCCTCAATCCAGCCTGGGTTTCCTCCCATTCCAGATCCTGGACTCAATCCAGTCCGGGTTCCCCACCCCCATTCCGGATCCCAGGCGAAATCCAGTCTGAGTTTTTCCCCATGCTGAGTTTTCCCCATTCCATATCCCAGCTGGAATCCGGTGTGGGTTTTCCCCGATTACGAATTCTAGCTGTGATCCAGTCCGGGTTTTCTCCCATTCTGGATCCCGTGCCAGATCCAGTCCAGATCAATTGTAGTAGGCTCTTGGCAAACATTGTAATAGTCACCCCTGCAATCACTATCTATTCTATTTTTCTCCATGGACAAGATTTCCCGTACGAAAATCTGGAAAAGCCAATTGTGAAGTCAGCTTCATATTTAGCATGAAAAGCAGCAAGGTTTGCTCAACTCATTGAGTAAGACTCAGAGGAAATACCTTCCCTTTTAAACAAAGCTGTGTGATTTAGTAAGATTTCTGCATCAGTAAAAGTTTAGATATATAAACGTAGAGAAATTAAGAATTATTGTTCAGGTTTGCTTGGCTTCTGATTTGACTCAGAATATGTGATGACAAATGAATTCATTTGACAATATCTGAAGTGAAATTGCACAAGACTGTAAGAAATGGTTTGATTTATTTGGCTGCTCATGCATGAAGCAATTGGGTGCTCATGCATAAATTCATTGGGGATTGAGTAACACCTTTGTGCAACAAAGGAGAGAGATTGTCTTGCTTTTTGAGAAGAAACCTGGCAGAATCAGTCACAGAAAGGAGGTTTTCAGGGTCAGAAAGCTCACAGTCTCGAAAGAAAGGCAACTTGGGTATTTCTAAGAATTGTCTTGCTTTTTATATGCACATCTTTCTTCAGAGAAATTCTGTATTAACATCACAAAAAAATCAGTTTCTGAAATGAGGAAGGAGGACCACAAATGCAGGTAGGAGAACTTCATCAAAAAGGTGCTAATAAATTCCCAGTTGATTTATGCATGAGCATCCATTAAATCTGTCCCCCGTGTGCCTTAGCATAGCTTCCAGGAAGGTCTGTTCCACGATCCTCCCAGGCACAGAGGTGAGACTGACAGGCCGGCAGTTCACAGGGTCCTCCTCTGTACCCTTTTTAAGAATGGGTACAATGTTTCCCTTTTTCCAGTCGCCTGGGACTTCACCTGCCTGCCATGACTTTTCAAATATCATGGAGAGTGTCACAGCTGGCGTAGCAGCTGGTTGGGGATGCATGGAATCCTGGCTTTGGCAGGTGTCCCTGTTGGCTCTGTTGCTACTATCCAGGAGCAGGAAGCAGGGTTCTGCAGCTTTTTGGGATGACCTATGTTGAATGTAGTGAGTTTATCATGAGCTTAAAGAGGCTCACATTGAATATGCAAGGAAGAGCAAGTCTTTTTGTTTTGCTGGGAGTGGTGGAGCATTACTACAAATGAGCATATCTCATAGGACAATTTTTCTGCCACTTATGGAATAAAAAAAAATGGCATCTCCTAAATTTATGTTTACAACATACAAAAAGGGTGACCTACTTGTAGACACTTGCAATACAGTGACACAGAGACGATTCTGTGCTCAGTAGGAAACAAAGTGTATTTTAAAATTTACTCCCCATCATTTTCTTCTTCAAACGAGTCAGTTCCCACTTCTTCATAGTCCTTTTCCAGGGCAGCCAGGTCCTCTCGGGCCTCTGCAAATTCTCCCTCCTCCATGCCTTCCCCCACATACCAGTGCACAAAAGCTCTCTTGGCGTACATCAGGTCAAACTTGTGGTCAAGCCTGGCCCAAGCCTCAGCAATGGCCGTGGTGTTGCTCAGCATGCAGACCGCTCGCTGAACCTGGGCCAGGTCTCCCCCAGGAACTACTGTGGGAGGCTGATAGTTGATCCCAACCTGGAAACAGGAATATGAGAGAAACTTGTAGAAAAGCAGGAGCAGAGTGCGGTCAAAGAGCTGAAAAAATGTGAGTGAAGTCACAGATGCTGGGGTAGAGTGGTGCCACTATCAAAACTACCAGATGGCAGATGCCACTACAAATGTCAAAGAGTATGATACAATACGAGCTCATTTTAATATCTACATTATTCTTCTGTTTAATGTACACTGGCAAGCTTGTGGCTGTCTTAACAGCTACTCAATACTGAACATGGAGTTTAAGCAAGATACTCTACAGAAACTAATACAGAAAGTTGCTTCCCAGTTAAAAGTTTTCATTGTTAAGGAGCTGTTCGCGTGGCAAATATTTTTCCGCTGTTAAATTGTTGAAAATATGTTACCAACACTGCTACACAGTCAGCAGGGAGAGGCTGTATAATATTTCTGGGTGAACTAAGATATTCCCTAATATCAGCATTTCCTTTACTAACTGTATCAGTTTTGGTATTTCCTTAATTTTAGACGGTGCTTCAGAGGCAACGCTCATTGGCTGTTCCAAAATTCAGGTCTGAAATTAATACTTCTTTAAATTTTAACTCATATACACTTCAGATTTTCCACTTATTTAAATACATAGAAGCCTGTGTCAGTGGGATGTTCAAAGAAGAAGGAGCACACTTTATATAAATGCACCTTTCTTACATTCACTGGGAAATACACAAGATTGAAAACCTCAATACAAATTTTCTGCTGGACTGAACCTGCCCTTTAGACATTAAAGAGAAGCTCACGGCAGCCCTGCTCTACTCACCTTGAAGCCTGTTGGGCACCAGTCGACAAACTGGATGGTTCTCTTGGTCTTGATGGCAGCGATTGCTACATTGACCTCTTTGGGGACCACGTCCCCCCTGTAGAGCATGCAGCAGGCCATGTACTTCCCGTGCCTCGGGTCGCACTTCACCATCTGGTTGTTGGGCTCGAAGCAGGCGTTGGTGATTTCAGCCACCGAGAGCTGCTCGTGGTGCGCCCTGTCGGAGGAGATGATGGGGGCGTAGGTCACCAAGGGGAAGTGGATGCGTGGGTAGGGCACCAGGTTTGTCTGGAACTCCGTCAGGTCCACGTTGAGGGCCCCGTCGAAGCGCAGCGAGGCGGTGATGGAGGAGACGATCTGGCTGATGAGGCGGTTGAGGTTGGTGTAGGTGGGTCTCTCGATGCCCAGGTTCCGGCGGCAGATGTCATAGATGGCCTCGTTATCCACCATGAAGGCGCAGTCCGAATGCTCCAGGGTGGTGTGCGTGGTCAGGATGGAATTGTAGGGTTCCACCACAGCAGTGGAGACCTGAGGGGCTGGGTAGATGGCAAACTCCAGTTTGGACTTCTTTCCATAATCCACAGAGAGGCGCTCCATCAGTAAGGAGGTGAAGCCAGAGCCAGTACCCCCACCAAAGCTGTGGAAGATCAGGAATCCTTGCAGCCCAGAACAGGCATCAGTCTAGAAAGCAAAAGAGAAAGTAGGGGTTGAAAGGGAATGAAAATACTTTGTGTGAGCTTATCCTGAGCTGAAGGAGAGAGCCATCATCACCAATATACAGCATAG
>VXAY01001779.1:9344-19521 GCA_013399855.1 Oxyruncus cristatus
CTTGCATCCTCTGCCTCATCTCATGCTCCACCAGGAGCTCCTGGGGATGGGAACACCTTTGTGGGTTTTGGCAGCCCCCGCGGTGGGTTCGGCATGGGCTGTGCACCCCCAGTGTATTTGCAGTTGCGATTCTCTTCTGCTCTTAAGCTATTTTTGTTGGTATTAGGGGGTGGTTTTATGTTGTTTGATGTATGCAGACGTTCAGACAGTGCACCCTGAGGCTGGTGGCTCTGTGCAGCCTTTCAGTGCTTCCCCAGGGCTCCCCACATCACGCTGGCCCCGGGGCTCGTGGTGCCTTGGGTGGCTGAGGTGGCTGATGAGTGTCTGGTGACTCATGTCCCGGGGGACACTGAGGTGACTGAGATGACCCAGGGGGCTAAATCTTCCTTCCCTTTGCTGTGCTCAGGGATGTCCTCTCCTGCTCCCACATCTCAGGTGTCTCCATCACCTTGACCTTGTGCTGTGGGTCTTCCTCAGAGGCCGTTGCCAGAGTAATCCCTTTCCCGCCTTCCCATGGGCTCTTCTCCTCCCCTCCCACAGCCAAAGCTCACTGTCTAGCCCCCCTCCAGGTCAGGTCCTTCATCAGCTGAGCAAGAGGAGGCTCTGCTGCAGGCATGCAGGTCAGCTGGCCAGCTACACCTATAGGTTATCAATAGTAATTAATTAAGAATGTAAAGATGTGATGTACCTGCATGGAGCAGCTTTTCTCCTTGGATGAGGGATGGGTGCAGATGAGAGGATTGTGGTAGTTGTCTTTGCTGCATGGCTGGGTTTGGGAAGGGCACTTGCTGTTGTTTTCTGAAGTGGTAACAGCCAGGTTTTGCTCTTTGTTGAAGCTGGAGATGCTCCAGATGAATCTTTCAGGGAGGGCAAAAGGAAGAGGGAATCCTCCTCAGTCCAGGCTGAGCCCTGCCCTGCCACAGGAAGTCCCATACATGGGAGATTACTCTGGATGAGGATGTCCTTTGTCTCCAGGCAAAATCATGTGTCTGTGGGCAGCTCTTTGTGTGCCCTGGAGTCTCTTCTCCACCACAAGCTATGAGTCCCTGGACTGAGGCTGGACTAAACCTTGGATGTGCTGGCAACTAAAGCAGGAGACCTTTGGCTTCCAGTGTGATGTCAGAAAGCCAGGGAGCCCCCTTTTGCTCAGACAAAACCTTTCAGCCTGCTCGGGCTAACCACACTGTCCCTCTAGCTCCTCCACTGGTACTGGGAACGTCATTTGGAGTTGCTCTCCTGTCTGCCTTGCCTGACTCCCACACTCCCCAATTCTTTTCTTTGCTTAACCTTGCTACAGATGTTTTCATAGAGACACAGAATCACAGAGTGATTTGGGTTGGAAGGGACCTTAAAGCTCATCCATTTCTACCCCCTACCCTGGGCAGATACACCTTCCAGTATCCCAGGTTTCTCTAAGCTCCATCCAGCCTGGCCTTGAACACTTCCAGGGATCCAGGGACAGCCACAGCTTCTCTGGGCAACCTGGGCACCACCCTCACAGGGAAGAATTTCCTCCTAGTGTTGGTCTTTTGAAGTGACTGCGTGATGTAGGAGGAGAACTTGTGTCTCTGGATAATTGTTTAGTTGGGATTCCGCTGAGGTTTTTGTTTTTAATGAGATACACCATCGCTATGTGTATATATGATAGAGATTTTGGGTTCCTTCCAAGGCGGGCTTTTTAATTTATAAGAGAATAACATTTGTGCCTTGCTTGTTTTCATTATGCCTGAAGTGAGGAGCGGCCCAGATACAGAGGGAGTTTTGGCTGAGGAATAAAGTGTCAGTTCTGGTCCTTTTACAGTGGATGAGATACTGAAACAACAGGAAGCAGAGAGAGACTGAAAATAAAAGTGTGATTCTGTGGGGTGGGGCATTTGGGAGATGGTTCACAAGCTGCAGGTGAAAAACGTGACCTGAGAGTGAGCCTCAGTTGTGGGGAGGAAGGAGAGAAGCCCTTGGGAAAGGGATCATACCAGTGATGAACTGCAGGGAACAACCTGTGGCCATTGTGATGGAGGGACTGGTGATGGAGGAGCAGGAGGGAACACACCTGCACGTGGGGCACAGCAGAGGTAAGAGTGGGGGGTTGGAAAACGCCGCACTTTCGAGCTTTTCTTTGGAAGGACGAGGGTGAAAAGCTTTCAAGGCTGTATTTTTTTTGGGGTAGCGCAGCCAGAATGCTGCTGGAGTCACCGCCCTTTGGGAGATGGGGTCTGGGGAGAGAGCCACCAGCATGGGCTGGTGTGCTGGCGTACGGGCAGAGCTGGACACTGCCTACTCCTCCCTGCCCACAGCCTCTCCCTGGCAGCTCGCCGCGGGAGCAGCGGAGCGGGGTGTTCCTGCACCCGGGCACTGCCAGCCAGCCAAACCCAGGGCTGGGCGGGTTCGTGGCCGTGACTCCTAATTAAAAACCAGCAAGAAACCCGAGAAGCATGAAAGTATAAGCCTGATGCTAAACCAAACCAGATGCCGCTGGGATCACGGTGCCCCATGGTCCAGCGGTGCGAGGACGCGGAGGCAGTCACCTGTAGCCTGCGTGGGGGTGGTGGGGAGGGCAGAGGAGGGAGAAGCACAAGCCAGAATAATCCCTTTTTGGTTTTCCTTTTTTTTTTCCCCCGGAGCGTTTTGGACTCGCCCCTGGACAAAAGCAGGATAGTGTGGTGTGTCATTTCCTCCCCGGCAGCCATTCAGCCTGGCACCCTGTGGGCTCTGCCACCCCCTCCCCTGCCCTGGGCACAGATTGCTCCTTGTTCCAGTTGTCTGTACCACCCAGGGTTTCCTTTCCAAGTTTCCTCACACCCTTTTATAGCTGTGCAGAAGAAAGCCGTGTGAAGGAGGAGCCAAGTAAGCAGGAGGGGTATCTTTAAAAACCAGGCGTGTTTTTTTCTCAGAGCCGCAGTGATGGAGGACTGGGTGAGCTCTGGGGATGCCCTGCGTGAAAAACAGGTTCAGCCCTTGCCTTGTAGCCGAAAGGGCAGCTGGTCATGTGTGCTGTGTGAGTCTTTAAAAGAGAAATCAGCTGTATTTTTAAGTCTCAGTCCAGGGACAGTGACACACTTGGAAGACGAGGTCCTGAGTGGGGAGAATCTGAGCTAGAGAACACTGGTTGCCCTTGCTGGAGTGTGGTGGCCTTGATGCTCTTGGTGAAAACATCAACTACAGTTGCGTCTTGTACATTTTGGAGATGAGGAAGAAATCCACATTTCCTGGATGAGCATTAGAATGTCCTACTTTATGTTTTTCTTAAGCTGATCAGCAGCCCATTTCACCGAGGACCCATCCCATAGGCAGGACCTTTTGCCCTCACCGGTTTGCTTAGGTGGCAATCAAACAAATGACCTGGAGGCAAGCAGCAATTCATTACAGCCCTCATTTAGCATGCAATAAAATGCGTCGTATACCTTGTCTTTTGATCAATAAGTTGTATATTACACAGAAGTGCACAAGTCAATGTCTTGACATCACGTGGAGGCTTCTCAATGACTCCTTTTTGCTGGAGTCTCTTGGCCTGGGATGATGGATCAACGCTGGAATGATGGGGAGGGATATTGTTAAACAGTAATTGGTTACTGAATTATTTAGCTGCATAACCCCTGTAGCAGCAACAACACCATCGAACACTTAACTTGCAACTGTCTCAGCTGGGAAACAAATACAGGGCGCTGCAAACTCAATGGAGCCCAAGGCAGAATAATTCTGTGGAGACTGTGCTTTTAAAAAAGAGGTTTATAGTTATTTTGGCCATGCTAGTCTCATGCAGTGGGAAGTGTATGCTAACCGCTTATTGGCTGCAGCCTTTTAATTTGTGAGCTGATTTCTTCTGCTTTTGTAAGGAAAAAGTAATGCTGGTCCATTGCAGGTTCCCTGAATTTCTGACTCCGACAGTGTTTGCTGCAGGTGCAGTTGAGTTGCATCCCTTGGATTCCTGGCCTTGGCCCCTGTAGGAGATGGGCTTATTCACAAAGCACCCTGACTTGGCAGGCAGAAAACCCAAATCAAAATGAGTGTTACAGCCCTCAGAGCCTTGTTGCAGTGGCTTGCAGCTGATGGAAGACCATCAGCCCATTCCACACCTGGTTCCAGATGAGGTGTTGCAGTGGTGATGCTCTCCTTGCACTTACCCGCAGCAGAACCTCACCACACACGATTCTCTCCTCAGTTTTCAGGTTGACCATTGCTGAAATTCCTCTACCTTTGAGGTGCACCTAAAAAAACCCGTTCAGCAGATTCTGCAGCAGCACAAAACCTGCTCTTGGTTTGTACTTACCTGTATGTTGCAGGCGGCAGAGCCAGGCAGAAGGCTTTTTTATTCTGGTACGTCTTAGCACCAACTCCCCCGCGAGTGAAGCCCTTCATGTGGAGCTGTTCCAGTTCCTGCCCTGCCAGGCAGTTCCTTCCGTCCCTTTGGTGTCTGTGTGTGTAGGAGTATCTAAGAACTACCTGGTGACTCTTCAGGGTTTTCTTTGAATTGACCTGTGATCTGGTGGCTTAAATGTACTTCTCCCATGTAGGTGCCACCTGCGTTCTCAATGTGGTGCTTGGGAAGGATGGCAAGACCTGGTTCAGTGCTCTTCTCTTTTAACTTAACTAAAAGCCCAAAGCTAAGTTGTTTTGCTCCTGTGGATGGATGGCGAGCTGGGAGGACTGGTGGGGGAAGGAGGTGTTTGCAGGGGTTTGTTCACAAGCTGCTTGTCGCAGCAGTGCCTGGTGTTTGCCGTGGGATGGGCTGTTCTCTGACTGCTTCGTTATTTGAGTCCGTTTAGCACTGAGCAATAAGAGGGTGCCCTAATTTAGAGGTGGAGGCTGGCATACATGCCATGCCACACCCCCGAGCGGCAGTGGGTCTCCGTGAGCATCACCAGGGACCAGCAGCTGGAGCTTTCCCATCCCATCACGTAGGCACGGCCGCTGGTAGATGCCCCTCTGACTTTTCCCAACGCAGTTTGATTACTGCTGTTAATTTTATTGACTTGCCCTGGTGCCCGGCGGATCCAGCGCTGGAGCGTGGGCATGGGGCATAAATACTCTGCTCAAATGTCCCAAACGTCCCTGTCCAGTCCCACAGCAGGAGGTTTGATGCTCACCAGTCCTGCCCAGCTTTGCTTTTCCTCCCCTTCTTGCAATTCCTTTAGCGCTGCGTAACCGACAGCAGGATCCAGCCCTGTGATTCAGACCTTCCCACAGACACATCTCGGGGAAGATTAATCTCCCTGATGGAAGCTGGGCCTGAGACAGCTGTGACTTTCAAACCTCGGTCCCAAGTAAACCAATGAGATCTCGGAGGCTCGTAACTTCCAGAGCAAGTGGTAAAGCAAAATAGTTACAATTAACTTCAAAGCATGAAACAGTCTGTCATGAAAGCAAAAAAAAAAAAGAAAGAAGAAAATTCCTCCCAGGACTGGGGTTGAAAATGGGTGGATTTTTGTGTCACATTAGCTTTTGTGCCTTTAATGTAGAGAAAATATCTTTTTAATTCTGAGTTGTTTTGGGTAACTGATAATGAAGTTCTCCGTTTTATAGGAGCAGTGTGGTTTTGTCACTGGAGCAAGCTGCCTGAAGCTGGCAGTGTTTGGAAACACGGTTATTGTTGTGTAAATCAGCGTGAGGTCACTTAATTAAACACAATCGGGGCTTCTCGGGTTTCTGAGGACAGCAGAGTGGAGTGGTGGCCAGAGCAGGGCGGGTGGCAGGGCTGGTGCAGGGGATGGAGACAGAGTCTTTTGCACAGTCCCTACATCCCTGTACACGATCTACCTTGCAGCTGATGGGTAGCATGGACGGGTGGATGGAGAACATGGGAAGGCCATGGGGAGCTTTAGACTTTGCCCATCTACCCGTCTGGATTTTTTGGGGTGCTGCGGGGACCCTGTGCACGCACCCCAAGTTTGAAGGGTTTGGCTGGTGCTTTCCAAGCACCATGCAGCAGCTCTGGCTCTGCAGCCCCACTGTCTCCTTCCTGCACGGAAATGCCGGGTGAGTTTCTTCCGAAACAAACTGCACGTTGGCAAGGCAGCCCTGTCTCTGTTTCATGCATCCTTGCTTTCAGTGTGGGGCTGGAGCTTGCATCCCAGGAAAATAATACATATCCAGGAGGCCAAGACAAACAGTGTCTGCCTGCTTTTTTTATGGCCTCTTGTCGTTCCTCCCAGCCATCAACACTATTCCCTTAATAAATGACTTTTTGATCTCCTGGGGAAACTTTCTTACTTCTCAGGGTTAAAACAAAGGCAGTTGGCAAAGGGAAGGTCTGGAAAGACCAGAGGCTCCTGCTTTCTGCAGCCTGTTTCGTGGCAATATTTTGATTTAGAATCTCATTCAGGTTCAGAACTGGGAAAGATGAGCAGGTTTTAAACTGATGGATGGGTTATTTAGATTAGAGATTGGGGAGAAATTCTTGGCTGTGAGGGTGGTGAGGCCCTGGCACAGGTTGCCCAGAGCAACTGTGGCTGCCCCTGGATCCCTGCAAGTGTCCAAGGCCAGGTTGGACAGGGCTTGGAGCAACCTGGGAAAATGGAAGGTATCCCTGCCCATGGCAGGGGGGTGGAATGAGGTGAGCTTTAAGGTCCTTTCCAACCCAAAGCATTCTGAGATCCTATAGAAAGGACTGTTAGATTTTAGTGGAAAATGCAGGCAGTGCATTTCAATAAAAGTGAGATGCTCCAGCTGACAGCCATCCCCCCCAGGACTAACCCAGCAGCTTGTCTCATCCTGGTGACTTCAAGCACAGACAGCGGCCCCACAACCCCCAGGGCCCTGTGAAAACTACCAGGAACATTGGATAGATGGAAATAACGCAGCCCAATGCTTGGGACAATAGCATCAACTCTGCTTGAAGCTCCTGGTATCATGTGCTGGCGTGGGTTCTCCACTTTGGTTGGTGGACTGAAGGGGAGAGCAGGATGCACTTCTACCTTCATGGTTTGGAGGAGAAGCTCAGAATCTTGTCTGCCATTCAGACTCAGAGGCAAAGAAGTGATTTGTTTAAGGCATGGGAAATTTTTTTTTTTGTTTGTTTGGAAACTGCCAGAGGGGTTTTGAACCTCCAGGGCTTGCAGTTCCAAGTGCAACAATTAAAAGTTTGGGGTTATTTAGTGAACTCTGCATAGCTGTTTTTCCTCTTTCATAGTTCCATCATACCTTCTAATTAATTCCCTTTAATTGCTTTTAATTTCCTTTCCTCCTTATTTCTCCTTCCGTATAACTAATGCTGTCATCCTTTTAGTTTGCCTTTCATGTTGGAGACTCTCTATTTGATTTCGTTTCATCCACTCTGTGTCTTGCAGCTATTTCATTCCTGGAAAGCTCCAGCTCCAGAGATAAAATCTAAGTGGATTCAGAGAACCTGAAAGGATCGCATGCTTCATGGCTTTCTCTTTAGCAACATGGGAGATAAACAGAACGTAATAAAAGATCCATCCTCCTTGGAAAAGGGCCATTTTCCCGTCACCTGTATTTTTGTGGCACCGTCATGCCGTGGATGCTCTTAGTCACCGGTGACAAGATAAAGAGCCTCCTGGTATCTAGTGCTGGCGGGTGTCTGAGGCTGAAGCGGGCTCTTGGGATGACACACTGTCTCGCTGTGTTTTGATTTAGCGCCGCCGTTCTGCCCGGCAGCATCCCCCAAATTCCCACTGCTGGGACAGCTGGCACGGGGTCTGGCAGCTTGCTGGCAGCCGTGATCCCTGCCTGGGCAGAGGGGACACAGGGAGGGTGGCGGTGCGCTGGTTTTGACCAGATGAGGTCAAATTATTAAAATCTTGACATTTGTCTCCCATAGCTTTCTGTTCTAATGTGCACTAAAGGGCACCGTGTGTGTTTTGATTGAGGCACTTTCCAGCCCAGTCAAAAAATAAAAAGGTAGAAGCAAGCAAAACCACTGCTGAACACTCAGAAGGGTCCTGAGGGCTTGTATCTATCCTGGTTGGTGGTTGTCAGCAGAGCTCCACGTAGCTTGGCTGATATACAGGATCTGAAGAGCTGGCTGAAGGGTGGGGGTCATAGATTTAAGTTTTATGCACCTTCCCTTCCTGAATGGAATTCCAATTACTTTGTCTAATCTAACCTTTTTTCCTGCTGCTCCTCCATTCATAATGCCATTTTGACACTGTCTGCCCTGATGTTTTCCACCCAACAGAGCTAAGTGAAGTGGTGGCAGCTTCCTCTCTTCTTGGGAGGAAACGAATGCCCATCAGCATCCAATTCCATCTGGAACCGACCCAGTCGTCTGCTTTACGTTGTAGTACTGGTAAAGTTCTGGACAAGTTAACACTGGGATCATGAGGGGTGTGGTTGAGGGTCAGTTGGGGTGGGGACTTCAGTGGTGAGGAGGGTCTTGGTGGGGAGTAGACAGAACATGGACAGCAAGCGCTGTGAGTTGGGGATGTGCACCTATGTAGGGTTGGGTTGTGGGGCAGTGTTTCAGAGGCTGACGAAGAAATTTTGGCCTAATCCGCTTGCTGGAAGGAAAGAAACAGCTGAATTTGTGTGGAAATTGGTGGTAGAGCAAGCAGTGGGAGGAACGTGATCCCGGGACTTTGAGGTGCCAAGAAGAGCAGTGCTAGATAGAAAAACATCTTCTGCCACCAAAAAGACTGACTCATGCTACCTTGAAGTTTATTGTAGATTATTATTATTATTATTCTAGTAGCACTGTTGGTGGTAGTAGGAGCAATTTATCCTTGAAGGGTCCCCAGCCAGTCCTCCTGAGTCAGTAGCCTGTTCTGGTGAGTGTCTGTCATGGAGAGATGATGAAACAGAGTGGGTGGACGATGTTCAGGGCTGGTCTGTGAGCTGCAGGGTCTGGCTTTGCAGAGCCTAGTACCCTTTTAGAGGGTGGTGAAGGACTTCTAATGAGGTCTTAGTGAACTGCCCCTCTTTGATAGGGGAGAAGTCTTACAGCTCTCTGCTCTGTCCGGGTGGGACAGAGCTATGGCCAGGAGCTGGAGGGGCATCCAGGTTAACCCTGGGGCTGTCCCCGCTGTCTGGGAGCCCAGGACTGAAGTGGCTCTGGGCCAGGCAGTCCCCAGATGTAGTATTTTGCAATAAACTGATCTGAGCACTTCATGCCTTTGCATCTGTGGGTGAATCATCCTGGCGGGAGCCGAGAGCGAGCAATCTCTGGAGGCAGTGCCGAGGTGGCAGTGGGGCAGGTCTCTGCCAGCCTCAGGCTGGGTGGCAGATACGGGGGGAGCCTCCTTGTCCCCATCCTGTCTGGGCATGTCCTCATGGCTGAATCTGGGGGCTGAGGGAGAGCAGCTGGTTGCTGGTCCTGAGAGCAGCATCTTCTTCTCGGAACATTTGGGCACTTGGGGAATTATGGAATGGTTTGGGTTGGAGGGTCATCTACTCCAACCCCCCGCTGTGAGGAGGGACATCTTCAACTAGTTCAGGTTGCTCGGAGCCCCATCCAGCCTGACCTTAAATGTTTTGAGGAATGGGACATCCATGACTTCTCTGGGTCGTGGTCGCCTGTGCCAGTGCCTTACCACCCTCAGCATAGAATCCATTCTTCTGTTTAGTCTAAACCCACCCTTTCTAAGTTTAAAACCATTACCTCTTGTTCTTTTGCAATTGGTCCTGCTAAAAGGTTTGTCCCCATCTTTCTTATAAGCCCCTTTTAGGTGCTGGAAGGGGCTCTCAGGTCTCCCTGGAGCCTTCTCTTCTCCAGGTGAACCCCCACAGCTCTCCCAGCCTGGCTCCAGAGCAGAGGGGCTGCTGCCCTTGGAGCATCTCCGTGGCCTCCTCTGCTACGGGAGCAGCAGGACTCAGAGATCCTTCTCCAGGGTGTGGTGGGGAAATGCAGGTCTCCCCTTTGGCATAAAAAGTCACCACAAGAAAGTTTTGGGGAGCCAGCCGTGGGCTCCTGTCTGCACATCCCTGCGAGCTTGGCAGACCCTTTGCGACCGCCCCGCGTGAGAGAGGATGCTTTATTTTCCTCAGCAGTCATCCTCTTGGCTGAGCATCCCTCGGCACTGTGCTCCCGACTCTTCCCGCTCCCATCTTAATAACTGTAAAGATCAGGGTTGCCAAGGTCTTCCCGTTGCTATAGTGAGATTAGATAGGGCAGAGCGCTGCATTCCCTCTGCCAAGGGGAGAAATCACTCTCATCCCTTCCCTGGGCTTCACCAGCCAGGTTTTTTTTTTTTTTTCCTCATCCACTGGCAGCTACTAATTGCAC